>JAKXYG010001223.1:0-38243 GCA_025895645.1 Cardicola forsteri | reverse complement strand
ACAGTATATGTAACTGAATCTAAATCAAAACGAATATCTACATATATATGTGTAAGTATTCTTCATTTGTGTTGTTTATTTTACGTACATATTACTAGTTGTTAAATTTTAAAAATAATTGCGTACATTAACGTTTAATACAACATTATGTGAAACAATTAATTTACTTGTTGGCAATTTATTGTACATATATTTTATATTTTAATATGGACTCTATTGCATATGTTGTGAAAATCCACAAAAAATGCATTTTTAAATTTAAACAATAAATTTATTTTGTAGTTATTATTTTTAAAAAATATAGCATTTCTTAATAATAAGTTTTTAAATAATATTTGGTTTATAAGTAATATTAATATAATAAGCATTGATAAAAATTATTTGCGTTAAAGCATATTAAATTATATTTTGTTAATATAATGCAACACAGTTTTTGTTGCAAGTACAATTAGTTTTAATGTGTATTGTTTTAGAAATAAAAATGTTAGTTAGTAGCTTTTTAATGAATTAAGGCAAAACAAGTACTTAATTTACATGTTAATTTAAATATATATTTAAATTAAATTAAGCGAAAATCATATTTCGATTTCTAAAAATTATATTTTGTAAAATCAATGTGCATTGGAAATTTAGATTATTTAAAATACTTTTAAATGTTGTCCGCAAAATATTAATTTTTAATATATAAAAAAAAATTACTTAACAATTAAGAATTAGTAATTTAAAAAAATACGTGTTTAATATTTTTTTTTGTATTTGTAAAAATTTATAAATAACAAACATTTTATTTGTTTATTCCATTTTTTAAATTTTATTAAAGTTTTACATATTAACAATAATTGTAATTATTAAGTTTTTAAATACATAAATATTTCATTATTAATAATTTAACAAAAATTAATTGTAAATATTTGAAATTGTATTAGTATTTTTTGGTTTTTTTAATGAAATGTTAACGGCAATAAAAATGTTTATTTATATAAACATTATTTTTTTTAATTTTTAAATAAGGTATATATATAAGGTATATATAAGGTATATATAATGTACATATAATAAAATTGTTGTGTTTTCCAAATATTTTTTTATTTGTAAAATCAATAAAATTAACAAAAAACGTTTATATTAATATTTAATAATAATTTCTAAACATGTATTGTTACTATTACAAATAATTTTATTAAAATGTGAATATTTAATAAAATAGAATTAAAAAATATGTTGTTTTCATCTAAATAGTGCGATTATTATCAACTTGATAATTAAAACATTCTATATTTAATATGTGCATTATTGTATATATTATAAATAGGTAAAATTAGTGCATTATTATTTTTATACATTAAAATTCAATAAATTTTATTAATTAAAAAATATAAAATAAGCAATAGGTTGTTTATTTTTAAAATTTGTTTACATGTAGTTTTAAATTTGTGTGCTAATTATATAATTAAATATTGACTTTGATAAAATTTCAAATAGCAAAGTTTTAATACTAAAGTTTAAAACTAAAAAAAAAAATAATAAGAAAAATTTTAATTTGTAATTATAAACCGAATGTGCGTATATAACAGTTTAAATACAATAACGGACATTATCTTTAGTCACACCAATATAACTAATCAGTATACAGCTAAAAAACATATTATGCATTTTGATGTAAAAATGTAATTTTATTATGCACATAAACATGCAGATACGGTAACAATGTATTAGTTAAACAAGTAAATAAACAAATTACTACTTAAATTAATAAAAAAATAATCTTAAACAAACGTTTGTACACTTTGTTCCAATAACATTAATGTATTCAAACAAACTACCCTGTTGATTTTAATAATTGCTTTAATTTTTTTTATAAATGCTTAAGATTTAAATATGTTAAAAACATTTAAATAACTTTATGTGTACCAAAAAATATGTGTATTATTATTTTTATTGGGTATTACATTATAATTTCTAATTTGTATATTTTTAACGTATAACAGAAAAACTTGGATTTTTCATCTATTAAACTGTAAGATGTTTGAATAAATAAATACTTGTTATTTAATAAACAATGTGTGCTACTTGTTTTACAAAGTTTAGCGTTAATACATTTTTAAATTTTTAATAAAATGTACTGTCTATTTTATTTTAAAACGCAGGAATTCCAACAAATAAAATTTAAATTTATAATTATAAATTCAATAAAACATCTATAAATAAGTAAATAAATATATACGTAAAATATAGCTGTACTACTTTATATAATTAGATTATAATTAGATTTTTAAAAAATTTAAATTTGGTGCTGAACTCTGATGGAGACAAACGTATTATGAATACCAGGCTGTTAGCTCAACACTGGTTTTCACTAAAGTTTTTGCGTCATTGAACATATCTTTAAATATTTTACGTACTTTTAAAACCACCTTATTATTTAGGTTTTTTGACACTTTTAAACAGTTATATGCTTTACTAGAAATTTATCTAGTTCTTAAGCTTTTTTACTTTTTACCTTACTTACTAATTTAATTTCTTTTTATTTAAATATTTCTTGTGTTACGGCTAGTTTATTTGTCTTATTTTTAATAAAGACTCTTGTAGTTTTATTATTTAACAGTTATTTAAAACACTTAAGCACATTTTATTTATTAAATCCTTTTTTTTATAATAATAGTTTTGGTCTAAACGTGCTTTTTTTAGATGTTTATTCTAGTAGTTTTTTAGTTGTTTTGGTAACTATTCTGCTGATAAATGTTCATTATTTTTCCAATTTTTCCAAACAGTTCCATTTTTGTATAATTTTATTTTTAAATTGTTTAAACAAATTGATTTTTTTAATCTACACTATTTTATTTTTTATTGCAAATATCTATATTTTTTTCTCTGTTTCTAAAACTTATTTTTTAACACCAACCTGTATCGCATGGCAACGTCTCCATTTATCACTATGCAGCATTTTACCCATATTATATTTGTTTTTATTTTTGTTAATAAATCTATATATTTTGGTTTTCTACTGATCTAATATGTAGTTAGTTAGTTTTACATATTCTTTAAAAATTTGTTAATTAAGTCTATATTTCTAACATGTTTTTGTTTTCTTTACTTATATCTTTAATTTTTTTATTTGTCGTGGCATTTCTCAATATTGTTTCTAGATTGTCCTACATGTCGGTTTAAATTAGACTCAGATATTATTTTATTTGTTAAACAACTTTTGTAAAATATTTTTTTTTAAATAGTCCCAACAATTATATTTTACTTCTTCCTTTTGTCTATTTTGGTTTATGCATGTGTTAACAAAATTAATGTACATAACACTTACATTTACTTTTACCATCGTTTCAATTTTGTTAAACTTGTTTACTTTAACTAGGTTCTATTTTGTTTTTTTTATTTTAATAATAAATTATCCATTTCTTAATTAGTTTCTACTATAAAACAGTTTGTGTTTTTTAGCCAATTGCTTCCTTTTTTTTAATTTTGTCTTTTGAAAAAACAGTATGTTTTTATTTATTAGTTCATCACTCTGTCTTTTTTTACATTTTTGCGATTTAACGTTTAATGTGCCTACAGTCAAATTTGTTTTATACATTTATTTTTGATTATGTTTTAGTATAATAAACATAAACGTTGTTTGTCGTCATTGCTTAATTAGTTATTATAAAGCCTTATTACCATTTTAGTGTTTTAGCGTAGGTTCTACTGCTAGATGCTTTTTCTATCGCAAATCCTCCTCCTTTATTTAGACTTGGTACTAACTAGATCGCTTTATTTTTAAGCATTAATAAGCGGAGTTTTTGCATAAAAATTATTAATTTTTAATTTTAAAAAATAATCACGTTAACCATTAAACAAAACAATTAATATAATTCAGATAAATTTTGTTTTTAAATAAATTGTATTGTAAATATTTAAAGTTTATGTAATATAAGCAAAAAAAGTAAAATATTAACTTTAAAACTTTAATAGTTTACAAAATTACTAACAAAATAATAAAAACAAGCATTGTTTTTTATAAAGTTTTATTTTTTTCACGTAATATGTGAAAATAATAAATTATTATTAATTCTTTTTTGTATAATTAACAAATGCGTTGCATTTTTGTAATTGTTATTTAAAACAATTGCCGTCAATAAAAAAACGTTTAAAACTTTTTGTACTTTTTAACAAAATGTAAAATTTGTTTAAAATGTTAAGTTGTTTAATTTTTTGACAATAAAACTGACGGAAACCATCTATTCTTATAGTTACCACATTTTTTAAACGTCGCATTCTTGATTGTAGATTACCGTAATAACACTTTTTTCTGTTTGTTAAATATATTTTTATTTTTATTATATTAAAATTAAAAGTTTTGTTATTTTGTCAATTTTTATGCTTTAATAGATATTCTATGTAAAGCTACAAACTTTATTACATTGTACTTTAATTAACTTTTTTTATTATTTTTTTGTTTTACGTTTAGTGTATGTGTCCTACCTTTAAAAAATGCTGTAAACGTATTTAGCTTAACAACGTTTTAAGTATGTTTTAATATACGTTTTATTAAATTTTTTTTAAATACAATTATTTAACTAAAACACATGAAACATATTATTTTATTATTTACAGTAATATATAGCTTATTATAAAATTGTACATATTTTTAATTTTAATTTTTATACTTTTAATAAATCAATATTATTTTTTTTTAAATTATGCACAAGAATATGTTAGTATTTATAAATATACACAACTAAAATGTATTTTGTTTTTAATATTTTTAATTTAAGTATTTTTAATTAAAACGTATCATGTTAAAACTAAGACATATTTTTACATTTTTACATGCTTTTTTTTATACAAAGTTTTTAACAAAATAGGATAAACAAACATTATTGTATTACAATTTTTGTTGTTTGCATGTCACATGTAAAATTAGTAAATTATTATTTATTTTTATTCAGTATAACCACAATGTTTAATTGACACATTTAATACACAGTCTGTAATTACTATTTAAAACAATTGCCGTTAATGAACAAGCGTTATAATGTTTTTGCATTTTGTTTTTTTAACAAATTGTAAAATTTGTTTTAAATATTTGACTATTTAGTTTATTTACAATAAATAACATTTATCTAATTTTAATTTACTCTAATGCTTAAAAAATATATATTTATAATCGGAACCATTATGCACCTATTATGCACGTGTATATAAAGTAGGCAATCTATTATTTTCCAGTTAATTTGTTATATATATAATCTTAATACATACGCTAATAATGCGATATCTAAATTTTAACATATTTTAGTTAAAATTTATTAAATATGAAATTATATAATTTATTTACAAAAATAATTATTAAAAAATATTTTTTAAATTTATATTTTTTAATTATTTGGTAAATAATAAATTTTAAATAAAAATCAATGCTCATATACATATTTACAAATTTTTAAATAGTTAGTAAATAAATATTACATTATTTTTAATAATTAAAGCACAAGATCTATTTTTATTTTCCGTTTCAAAATTGGAATTTTGATATAAATATTTATTATTTCCGCGCACTTAATACTTATGGTTAAAGCAGTTCAACGTCGTTATTTGTCTACTCATGAAGTAGTTCAAAGTAATTGTAAAAAAGCAATTGTCAAATTTATGAAAATAGATGTTTTAATTGTATACAATCTTTTAGCAATATAACTAGACCCAGATTACCCAAACTTGGTAGAAAACGTTTAACAACCAAACTCAATGATCAGTTTATAATTATAAAACTACAAAAAAACAGTAAATGTAAAACAAATATAAAATTAATTCTTGTAAGATTTTTAAATTTAATTGCAAGAAGGATAATAAAATCTGAAATCGTCATACTTAAAGCGGCTGTTAAGGTACATGCACTTATTCATGCCCAACGATTAAATGTTTTTTAAAGTACAAGCATTATTTATTGTCATTTTGGTAATTAATATAATTTAGATATGAGTGTGCAATAACCTACGATCTATGGACTAAACATTCAAAAGCTATTTATTATCTAAATTTTGTATTCATCACCAAATATATGTGTATATGTTTAAGTGTTCTTAATAGTAGTAGTGTGCTTTATTGCTAAAATAAATGTCAATGTTGTATTATATAAATATATTTTTTTGTAAATAATATTATATATATATATATATATATATTAATAAAGTATTATTTAAAGTATTTATAAATAAGCGTTAAATATGTCTAAAATATATAACAAGTGTTACATACATACATAGTAGTTTAACAGTAGTTTCATTTATGTCATTATATATATATATATATATATATATATATATTAGAGCACCCAAGTATGTGTATATAAACATATATTTATTAGTTTTTAAAATGTATCACGTATTGCAAATTTTGTTTTAATTATATGCAGATATATAACATATTTAATATAAAATATTATTTTTTTAAACAAGCAAATAAGAATAAAAATGTAATAACATAATTTTTAATGCATAACATTTAAACAATATTACTTTACAAAAATGCAATTACCATTAAATTGCAAGTTGTTAAAATTAATTTTTAAATTAGTCATTGTGCAATAATTAGTAAAACATATTGTGTAAAGTACACTTAATATTGTAATTATATACAGTAATAGCATACCATTTATATTATTTAATACTATTTAAAATATTTTAATTACTATGTAATATTAAGAAAAGTGTAGCAAATATACATTGTGTACATTAACTGAAAAAAATTTACAAGTCAGGTTTAATTTTTTTTATTATGAGTATATGATTAAACATTATTTATTATTACAATAATAACATATATTTTTAAATAAACAAACATTACACTATTTAAACGTGTAATTAATTGCTTATTTATATATTCTTATTTTAATAATTAAATTAAATAAATTATTTTTTTTTAATATTTTTATTTTGTTTATTATTTAAAATGTTTTACAAAAAACATATTTCGCCAGTAGACATTTAGCAAATCAACCTTGGGTCCGCATATTAGTGCCGGTGGTAAAATCCAAACCCATGTTTACAAAGTTTTAAATTTAAGCGTTGTACCGCTAGACTATTCGGTTCTGGAGAAGCACTAGTTTGTTTGTTTTTTGTTATTTTAATATATGTAAACAATCAACTATTGACTAAGTATTTCTAATTAACAAGTATTACATTTAATAATTGTACAACGTTTTTGTAATTGTTATTACAGTAGGCAACATGTATTTAAGTAAAATTTAAAATATTTTTTAAAATAATTAAATATATTATTATATATTTAATATAAAACAAACTAAAATAAATGTAAATGCAATGTTTACAATAAAGCATAAAATACATATCTTAATTATTTTTCTAAAATGCCATAAAGTTAATTGTAATATGTTATTTAAGATATATTTTGTTAGAAACTAAAAGTAAATTATATTATTAATTAAATAGAAAATAACAGTTAAAGCAAATTTTTGTTTTACAGATAGCATTATCTCTAACATACATAAATTTGTTTATGTTACATTTTTAGTAAGTAATTTTGTTTATTCAAATATAATTATAGAAGGAGGTAAGTTTATTTAATTTTTTAATACATTTAATAGCAAATTAATTTACAGTTATGTTTTGCAACGTACATTATATAATAAATTAATTTATTGTTATATATTAAATTACTATTTATTTTAACATTTATTATCTTAAATTATTAAAAAAATATTTTTTCTAAAGTTATATTATTTTGTAAGTTTGTAGTATAATGTTATTAATATACTGTTTAACATCATAAACAAAAATGTTTTTTAAATACTTGTTCATACTAAAAACGTATAGAAAAATAATAATGAACAACATTTATACATTTCCTTTTTTAATTAGGGATTTCATTGTGTAAGTAAAATTTAATGTAATAAACAACAATATTCTATAATGGTACTCCACATGTGTAATACAATGTAGTATGTGTATTAAAATTTAGAATGTTTTATATTTTAAACAATAATAATTGTAAATAATACGTACACATTGCCAATTTAGCAACATTTGTGGGAGCATGTAAGTTTTATAAAATATAAAACTTATTTTTAAATGCGTTTAACAATAAAATTTAAAAAAAATTTTTTTATTAAATATAACTTATCTTAAATTATTATTATTATTATTATCATTATTGTTATTATTATTATAGGTATAGCAATTAGTAAGCAATACAATTTTTAATAGTTTATTAATAAATGTAATGATTATATATATATATATATATATATATATATATATATATATATACAGCAAATGTTATAAGTAAGTTAATAATTAAAATAAATAACTGTTTACATTTATAAAATTTATTTTAAAATTGTACAAACATATATGTGTATGTAAAATGTGATTTAGTACAATATTTCCGTAAGTGAACAATGGTTTATTTATACGCAAATAAAAAAAACATTTTTTTACATGTAACATTTATACAAATAATAACAAAAACCTTTATGTTTACAATTAACAGAATAAAACGTAAGTTTTATAAAATATGAATTCAAAAATAATTTACATATATATGTAACACTTATTATTAGTTTGCACACAATGCTTACAAATTTAATTGAATAAAATGTTGTTTAAAATATTAGAAAACATATACAAATAATATGCTTAATTTAAAAATATATTATAATTAATGCATATTAAAATACTGAATAAAATTTACATTATTTTAAACATTGTTACTAATATTTACCTAAAAAGAAGATGTTATTAAATAATAAAAACTAAGATGTATTATGTATAAAAATACTAAAGATATTATGAATTTAGGTTTAATCAGTTTATAATATTAAATACATAAATAAAAGTTTTTATTTTATAAATAGCAAATATTTTTTAAATAATAATAAACGAATTACATATTTTTTTAAAGTTTTGCGTAATACTATATATTGCAGTATAGTTTTTACAACAATAACACATAGCTGTTTATTGTAATAATTTACATTTAAAAATGTTTTTTTAATCAGATTAACAAAATTGTACAAACATTAAATACTTATTTTTTTTAACGTTTATTATGTAAATTATATATTTATAAAAACCAAATTAATATGTAGTTTAAAAAAATGTAAAAATAAATGTAAATACTTATATTACACAACTCTCTGTTTATAATAGTTTAGTGCTATACTGCTAATTTCTTACACTATATATAATATACATGTCTAGAATATTTACTAATCCGAAAAAAATGTATTTTTAATTTATATTAAATTATTTTAAATTATAATAACTTGAATTATTTACTAATCCCAAAAACACAATTTTTAACTTATATTAAATTAATTAAAATTATAATTACTTAATCTATGCATTTATTTTAACTAATACAGATATCGTACAGATAATATAACTGTGCAGCCAAATAAAATATTTAAAATATAATAAATTAAATGTCTCCTGTACTGATTGCATATATATTTATTTATTTATAACATTTTATTTATAATTTGTGTCTCTACCTTTTTGTGATTTTGCTATGTTACCTATTAATTTGCATTAATAATAAAAATATATTTGTTACGCTGAATGTGTTTAAAACATTAAAATTTAATGTAATAATAATACATTGTTTTTAAATAAAAAATATAAAAACAATTTAAATTTAGTAAACTAAAACATTAATTTATGTACATTTGCTGTTAATAATCATTTTGAATTTTAAAAAATTAATTTTGAAGATTATAGGTACTAACAATTAACTACAATATTCAATGTTCAGCGTATCGACATATTTTTACATGTTATGTTTATTCGGGGTATTAACAAATTTAAACAAATAAAAAGTATTTAACTAATTAATTAATTTTGATTGATTTATACATTATACTAATAAATGTACTTTGTTCAAAGTATTGTTATTTCAAATTTTAAGTAAAAAAAGTTAATATAACGTAAATATACAGTTTAATCTTAAACTCACTATATAATAATAAATTGCTTTTATATATTACAACTATTTAAATTAAAAAATATTATTTTACTAGTAGCAATTTTTTTTAATAAAAATAAAATGTAGAAATACAAAATAGTTTAAAATTATATCTTTTTATATAATAGTTACATTATTATTTTTAATAATATTCTTATTTTTTTTCATTTTAGTTACTTTAAAATATGTTTTAAATATTAAAAAATAATAATATATAATTTAAATAAAAATTTTATTAGTTTTTTTACAATAAATACCTTTGTAGAAAAGATAACAACATTAATAATATTAAAAATATTATTTATTTTTTCCTAAACAACTAGGAAAATTACATAAAGTAAGTACTACAACAATGTATTGTGTTTTATTTAAATAAAACCAACAAAACCATAGTTATGTTAAAAAAATAAAAAAAAACGTATACAATTAAATGAAAAACACAGCACATCTATTTTTAAAAATAATAAACCTAGGTAAACATTAGTTTAATACTTGAATTACTAATAATTAAACTAATTACTATTAAAAAACAGAATATTGCAAACACATGTTTCTAAGAAGTACATTTTGTTAATTTTGTTTATTGGCGACCTGTATTTGTTAATAATAAAAAAGTGATTTATAATAAACAATTTGGGTATAAGAACAAAGTATTATACAAACTTAATTTTAAACACATTTTTTTCTTCTAGTTATAATAAAAACCCATTGTAAACAAGTAATACAATGGTTTGGTATTACATTTTACAAACATATTAAACAAAATATTATATTCGGTACCTTAAAGAGTAAAAAATTTGTTTTAATAATATAAAATGAAAAACACTTACAACAAACTAAAAACTTATTAATACATTGTTATATATCATACAGTATTTATTAATAAAATTGTCATTGCATTTTATTTGTATACATAAAATAATAAACAGTTAATTTTTGTAAACTCCGGGTATTTTTAAACAAAAAATGTGTATTTTTTTATATAGACTAACAACTTTATTTTAAAACTAATTTAATAACAATACAAAACATTTTTTAACATTTTAATATATTGAATTTTTTGCTTTAAAAATTTTATTAATGTTAAAAAACACTAGTAAAACAAGAATAAAATAAAAACATATTGGCTGCAATATTGTTTTGTTATATTTAACATTTAATTTGCAAAACTAGTAATTGCTATTACAATTACAGCCAAAAATCAATAAATTATATTTTACACATATTTAAAAAAAATGTTATGTACGATTTTTTTTTAATTGAGCAATTAATTTTTTAACTGCGTATGTCACTAGTTCAAATAATATTTTATATTGAGTATCTATAACGGACATTGTAATATAAGTAATGATTGCATATTTTTTTATTTTCAGAATTATACACAAATCAACATGGGGTTTTATAAATCAAAATACAGTAAATAAAATTAACACTATTTTTATTAACACATTATTAACAAAATATACGCGTAAAATATACATGTACACTACAATGCTTTTTTTTTGATTGCATTGTTGTTATAAAAAAGGTTTACATTAACAACTAAAATATATTTAAAAATTGTTAAAATATAAAATTGGAAAAACAAACAATTGTAGGTTTTGTAAATTTTTTTAAAATATTTATTTTTTATATATTTATTGTTTTTAATACGCAGAACGGAGTATTGGAAGTAGCTTTCCTCCTATTTAACTCGTGTACAAAACTAAAATCTGAAACCTAAAATAGTTGCTTGATAAACACTATATATGTGCATAATATTGTTTAAAACAATTATAATAAACTAATTATTAATAAAGATATGTTTATTATTTTAAAATTAAAAAACGTAATAGCCGAGATCTTAAATATATTTCTAATATTGACTAACATCTTAGATTAAAAATAAACTTATTTTTAAAACTGAAGTTTTGTTTACACAACATAATGCTAATTATTTAAAAAATATACAATTATTTATTAATATACAATTAACAATTAAAATCAAAATATATTGTTATTATTTAAAAAAAATATTATTTATTCATTTATTATAAAATAAAAAAATGTAGAAAAAATGTTTAAACACTTGGAAAGATATAATCCATGTTGTTGTGCGGTTTTTTTGTTTTTTATTTGACCAATGCTAATTTTATGCAAAATTATAATTATTTATAATTTTAATTAGAAAACGTTTTGTTGGTAACAAATATACACTTATTTACTAATACTACCTTTTAAAAATATCTTATTTCATTTTGTTATAATTATAATACAATATTTAATTAAATCTAATTATATTGTATATTTGGTACATTTAACTTAATTTTAATAATGTGTAAAACAATAAAATAAAATGTGTAATCAAAATTTTAAACATATATTTAATAATAATTATTATTAAAATGTGACAACATCTAAAAATATGTATTAATGACATTTCTATAATTGAAGTGATTAATGCCTTTTTGAATATTGGTAAACAATAAAATGTAGAATTTGACACAATAACTGCAAATATGTTGTAACATACAAAACGACGTTGTAACTAGTAAGTTTGTTTATTTATTTAATGTTTTATAGCATAATTAACAAGTTCCAAATAGTTGACGACAAAAAATTAATTTTATTTTTTTTAAAACACGAAGTTTAAACGGTTGCAAAATTGGCAAAGAATAATCGTCTTGTCTGTTTCTGGTAAAATGTTATGCAAAATAATGTAATTTGTTTAAGTAATACGGTAGATATTTATTTTTGAAAACAACAAACATGTTTTTGGAAAAAAATAAATTGTACTAAACAAATTCTCTCTCTTTGTAACATTTTTGAGCAAAGTCAAAAACATTAACAATTAAATAAAATTAATTTTATAGATTTTATAAAACGTAGATAAAAATAAACAAAATAAATAAAATAGTAAATGTTTCTATCAACAATATCTTAGAAGCATTTTAACAATTACTTAGCGCAATCACATTTAAAATAATAGGAATCTTGTTTACTACATAACATTATTACAAATAAACCAAAAATGTCAAATTGTAAGTTTACCGCAAAAACACTAACAAAAACAGTTTAAAAATAAAAAATTGTAATTAGTAAAAGAAGTAGTTTGACTACAATGAAACTGGGCTAGGAACTATTTGAATAGATTTATTTAAAATGAATGTTTTAACGGTTTAAACATAATGTTTGCATACATTTCAAATACATAAAATTATTTTGTTTTTTTATGTTTCCTTTTAATTGAAACAAATTGTTGCTGTTTTTGGTGTAATTGTTTAATCTCTATAGCATCTACATAGCATAGAAAAAAAAAGTCGCTTTAATTAACAATTACACAATACTATATAATATTAAAAAAACTATAATTTTATATGCATATATACAGTAGTTAAAAATATTTTATAAAATATTAACTGTTTTAAAATTAAAAATATAGTAAAATAATTAACATAATATATAAAAACAACTACTTACAAAAATACTAATTACATAGATTTTTTAATTACTAAATAATTGAAAACAGTAGATAATTTAAAATATTAATAATATATGTAATCGCCTCTGTTAAACATCTTATTCCAGGCGTTTTGGAATGCTGTTGATAAAAGTGTTAATATAATTTTATTTTATTTTATATTGAACACAGTTTTACTTTACTGTGAACAACTCAAACATATTTGAATTTAATCAATTAACTAAAACGTATTGAACACAAGTTGTCAACCTCAATTTTTAAAAATTAGTTAACAGTTGTAAAACAGGCACTTTACTTAGACTTAATGGAATAAACTGGAAATTATTAAAACTCCGCATGGTAGCAATTGCTTTATAATTATTTACAATAATAAATATATATATTATAAATTGCAAAATAACTAATGCTTTGTTTATCTCACAAATCACACGTTTTCCAAAAGATTTTGTCAATTTCAGAACACTATTATCCAATTATTGCAATTTAGTATTTTAAAAATTATCTAAAAAAATAATACTAAAAGACATAAAGCTTATATTTAACACTAGTAACAATCATTATCAATTTTTACCTAAACATAATTATTTTACTATAGACTGTGTTCTCATCCTTGTTTATTACATTACTGAATCCCTCAACAACAAAAAATGTTTAATATAGTGCATGTTTCTAAATTATAAATCTGCTTTAAATAGCACATCAATAAAAAAAAAGTAAACGTTTTGAGCTACTTAAAACGCCTAACCACATTTTAAACTGGCTACAAAATTATTTTTTTAAAAACAGTTTACACAAATTGGTCATTATAAATCACAGGTAACAAAAAATAATAATAAAGTTCCACAAGATGCAGTACTATCTCCGTTTTTATTTTTACTGTACGTAAATCTATTGTTAGTGCCAAAGTTATTACCTTTGTTTAAATTAGCAGATGATATGGTATTGTGCACAAACGTTTTTTTAACAATAATCTACACAAATTTTAAAAGTATTTTAATAATATTGAGCAATGGTATACTAACTTTAATCTCAATTTAATTTTATCAAAATGCAAGTTTGTTAAATTTACAACAAGGCGTTCAAAAAAACAATAAAATTAAACAAAACATTTAAATTAAATTAAACAGACATATGCACCTGTAACACAATTAAATATATTAATGTAAACACAAATAGCATACCTACCTGGTGTAATCATGTTGAGCATATATTAGAAAAAAACAAATTCTTATGGTACTATATCAGAATAATAAAAAAACTAAATGTTAACAACTATATTACTAAAATTTTTTTACTTTATGTTTTTAATTTTTGATATTATATTTCTTACCTGTAATTTTCCCTGGTTATTTAAAAATATTACGTTATTTCAAACAGATGCATATTATTGGTACCAAAATTAGCAAAATTTAAATATTCTATTTTATTAAATGAGATTGTTAATAAACATTTTAAATTCTGTATACAATTAGCATAAAGGATTTAAAGTAATAACAATCAACTTTTAACAATTTTAAAGCTTCCGGTCAAACAAAAATACTTACCAGTACATGAAAGCCAAAACTAATCAATAAAAAATGCATATCTGCCTTACTTATCTAAAATATTAACCAATCCAGAATTAAACAAAATTGAACTACTAAAAAACTTTACAAAGTAGGAATTGTTTTACCCACGCATTTTTGAACTAATTTGAACATCTCACAGTATAATGTAACAAGTATGGCTTATAATGACTTATTCCATGTATAATAATTTTAAATATAAAAAAATTGCACGCTTACTATATTTGATTATATTTATATTCATTAACATATAACATTCTATTTCATTTTGACCGTATTATTTGTACTACTATTTTTTATATTAATAATAAAACTGTATTTTACGCTAAATGTACCTGTAGTAAGATATTAAAACTTAAAAATGTTTATCTGTATATTGGACCCGCACTAAAATATGTAATACATAAACTAAAAAACGTTTTTTAATACAGGTTTTCAAACTTGTACATTAAATTTATTATATCTTTTGTATTCTTTGTAATAATAGTATTTACAATATATATATATATATATACGTAATATATGTAATATAATCTAACTTTATATTACATTACAGTTAAATAAAATTACTTTATAAATTTACATTTAAGTACCATTTAATTAAGTACTCTGTAAATAAACTACATTTGTGTAAAAAAATTAAAATACATATTTGATATAAATATCTTTTTTTGGTTATTATTATTGTGAATAATATTTGTGTACTTGTTAATTGCAGTATTTATAAATATTTGTAATATTTGTAATTTAATATAAAATGATATAAAATGTAGCTTAAACAAAATTTTTAACGTATATATATAAATGTAAATTATAAATCACTGTTAAACTATGATGTTTATAAGTGTTATTATTTTTAGTCTTTACTATTTTTGTAAGTTATATATATATATATATATATATATATATATATATAATTTGTTTATTATTTTTGCATAAAATATAATTTTAAGTAATTTTATCACAAAACAAATTAGTATTAAGATATTGTTATTTGGTTTAACTCACTAATACATGTATTTTCTGTTTTTAAAATTTACATTTTTTTCCTTCAATTTAATATTTACAAATGTTTTTATTTTAACTTAGCAGTAATACATTAATAAATGTATAATATATAATATTAACAGATTTAAAATAATTAATAAACAATATATATATATATATATATATATGTATATATAGATAATATTTTAAAATATTAAATTAATTAACACTTTATTTTTTTAAACACATATTGTACATATATTTTATTAATATCACCCAAATTTGCAATTAATTTCTTTTAATCAAAATGTATACTTATAAAAAAAAATATTTATCATTTTTAAAATAAATTAAGAAAGCATACTATGTATTACAATAAAAAAATAGTTTGTATTTTATATATAACTTTATATATTATTATATATTATTATTATTTTTTAAATATATTTTTATTATTAATATATGTTAAAAAGTTGTTGCAGTAAAAAGTAAGTATAACAAACAATTGTTATTTAATTTACAATAAATATAATAAAAAATAAATTATTTATTATTAAATATAAACAATATTACTAACAATTTAATAAATACATATTATTTTAACAGCAAAGTCAAATATAACAATAGATGCCCAAGTGACATTTAAGTAAAAGTATTTGTCATTTTTCGCATATACCGAAGTGGTCTGGCGGTACAACATTTAATTTGAACGTTTAAATAATTGAATTTGAATTCCATTACCGACAGTAAAATACATATACACATTTGGGATTGTTAAAATGTATATTGCTGCTTCTTGTAAAACATTCAAAATAATAAACAATAAAATATTAAAAAACAGTTTAAGTTTAAAATAAGGAATAAACGCAAGTTTTTGTAAAATTAAATTAGTTTTTAAGAAAATTAAAAAAAAATATTAGTATAGTACTTTTGATAAACAAATAACAAAACCTGCTAAAAATAATTAGTTAAAAATTAAATGCAATAAATAAATGAGAAAAACAACAAAACATAGTTACAAATATTTGTATAAAAAATATAGTTATTAGTAGTAATAATAAAGAAAACAATTATTTAAAACAAAACAATTGTTTATTTGTAACAATTGCTAAATATATAAATAAATATACAAGAGATTTAAAAATGGTTGTAATAAATGTTTTTCTAAAACATGTATTCATTTTGATAATGATAATTACATAAATGTAATTAAAAAACTAAAAATATCAATTATTGTGATTTATGTAACTAAAGTAGTGTATGAAATTTAATAGTTAAATTTTTAAAAAATATAAAAATTTTACAACGCAGTTGCAATATATTTTAAATATAGATGAAGTATTAGTATAATGTTTATGTATGTAAGGGCATAAAACAAAAAAAAGTATGTTTTAAATAATTTCTAGTAAAAATGTTTTTCATTGCAGTTATAGTTAATTTATATGTTAATAATAAATTTATTGCTATTTGTAATTTTGTAATATTTTGACTTAAATGTAAAAATATATTAAAAAATACTAAAATAGACCTATTATTTATTTTTATAAAAAACGGCATTAATTTTAAATATTAACATTATAAATGATTACTCAACATTGTCCGCTAGCATACATGTTATTTCTTTATATTGCTAAGTGTTGACTAAAACCTTATAAATATCTATAAATAATAATTTATTAATACGTTAAATTATAAACTAATAAATTTAATCTTAATTTATATTTATTAAAATGCAATATTGTTCTATTTAAAATAAGTCATTTAACAGAAACAAGAAAATTAAGTAAAATATTTAAATTAAGTTAAACAAATATATGTACATAGAATAAAAGCAAATATTTAAAGGCAAAAGTCAATAATTACAAAACCAAATTATTTGTTCTTTTATGTTTATCTGTTAATAGTATATCGTATACCAGTAATATTTTTTTAATCAATTTAAACAAAATAAATAAAACAAATTATCTATTTTAAAAACAAAAAAAACACCAGAATTTTATTTTCAAATATAATTTACACAAATTTTGTTATTTTGTATGGTAATTAAAAAAATATTTATTATAATTTTATTACATAAACTGCATTAAATAGTTCTTTCACAAAATACAATGTCATGTATATAGAACTTTGTTTTGTAGTTAAATTACACTTTTTTATATTTAAATAGCCTACAAATTATGGTAAAATATTAAAATATTTTAATGTAAAAACCTTCTATTGGTTGTGTAAATTAAATTAATTTAACCAGTATACAAAACTTGTTTAATAAGTTGGTTCTATGTCTATCATTCAATTTAGCAATATACTATAAATTAAAATTAAATTTTGTTTTCTCGAATTTAAAAGTCTTCTAAAAAATAATATTTTTGTTTTTCAAAATTATTTTGTTTTTATAAAAACAATTAAACAATTTTAAATACATTTTTATTTTATTAATAATCTGTAATTATTTAAAATTGATTATTGTAAATTTTATAGTTTTAAAACGTTTACCTTATATAATTATTTAAAAAATATTTATTTCTTAATAATTTGCTAATATAATATTAAAAAATTAAAAAAATATAAAATTAGATTTTATAATATACATCTTAAATTTAACTAATAGCTACAAGTAAAAAAATGAAACATTTATTATATATATATATATATATATATATATATATATATATATATATATATAAATTACAATATAGCATGCAAAAAATGTGATTATTAATTTAAATAAATTTATTATATTGTTGTTTTTGTAAAAATAAATATATCGAACTAACAATTCTAAGTAAATATATTTTTAAAATATTTATTTGTATATATTGTGATAGTTTTAAAAATAAATATTTATAACAAAATATTCTAAAATTTAAGTTTAGCTGAAAAACATTAATTTACTAATGTCAATTATAATTGTTTATAAAAACAATAGTATGTTGTATAATTATACAAAATTAATGTATTGTATTTTCATTTACTTTATTTACAAAAAAAATTAAAAATAACATGGACTAACATTTAAAAAATTTTTAATAAAAAAACATTTTTTATTAATTCTAATATTAATAATATTTAATTTGTTTTTTTTTGTAATAAAACGTAACAGTAATAAACCTATTAAAAAAAAACAAAATAATTTCCTAAATTAATATAATTGTTAAAATTTAAATTACATCGAAATATGTCAACATTTAAACGAAGTGCTTACTACAACACCTAAGGAAAGTTATTATAAATATAAACTGTTATTAATTATTTTATATTTTGTAGTACAATATATATATATATATATATCAGTTTACAATTTTTAAAAATATAATATGTTTTCCATTTAAGAAAAATGTTTAACACTTTCATTTATGTTGATAATTTTACTCAATCATAGTACATTAATATTGCATTAAATTAGTATTCGCAGCATATATTTATAATTGTTTTATAATATAATATATTTTTTAAATAAAATAGCTGTTTTTAACATATTATTTAATAACTAGATATGTTTTACTTTAAGTTTTCTGCATTTATTGTAATAGTTGTTGTACGTTTTCTTCTATTCCGATAATTAATTACTTTGGATAGTAGCAATATTATTTCATATTTTTTAAGATTTAATAATTTTATTGATATTTATTTATGTTTAAACAAATGCAATTATAATATTTTATTTAAACGTATTTTTAATAATGTATTTAATTGTTATTAATCAGTTTTGTAAAAACAAAATAAGGTAGTTAATTCAATTTTACTGTACAAATTATTTAAACAAATTGTGATGCAAATATAAATAACTGTATATAATTTATAGTAAAATATAATATAATGTTTTTGTATAAATCTAAATATGTATAATACATTAAATATATTTAAATCAGTAAACTACTTACATTTACTAAATGTAAATAACTGATATTATTAATTAAATATGTGATAATGGTAAGTATTACTGTATGTTTAAAAATTTTAAACAAACTAATATTATTGTTGTATTTTTTTAAACAATTCTACAAAAATATATATAATTTGTTTTTTTAAAGATATAATTTTTAAAAATAAAAATATTAGTAAAATATAGTGTTATTTAATTTAAATATACAACATTTATAGTAAAAACCACAACAACATGTTTAACATAATATTACAAAAAATGGTTTTTAAAACATTTTATTTGTTTGTTAATATAGTAAATTTACAATGTAAACATATTTAGTTTTTAATTATTATAACATTATTTTTTAAAATTAAAATTAATAATGTTTACAGATAATGTCAACTTAGTTTTTTTTCAGAAACATATTTTTAAGGTATTCAATGTATTTGTAAATAAGGCTTTTAGCATATTAAGTAAAACATTATTAATTATAATCAAAAAAGTAAAAATTGCCTTTATATATTTTGTTTATATAAATATTGTTTTTAAGTTATACATTTATAAACAACTCCGCAATTTATATAAATATGTTTAAGTAATAATAAATTAATTATTAAGTATTTAACAATTATTTATTTGCCTAGAAATGTTTTTTTTTTCGAAACCGCATTAAACGATAGCAAATCAATTTAGAAAATGTATATTCAATTTTAAACGTTAGTTTATCCACAGGTTATGTTTTAATAAAATCAATAGTTATATTTGTTGAAATATAATCAAAACCGTTTTAAAAATTAACGCAAAAAAATTACAAAAGTATTGAATATATATTATTTTTTAACTCAAATTGCTTTTTATATAAAAACAAATATTTATAGTTAAAAATAATATAAAGTACTTAATAATTCATTTATATATACTTGGAAATATGTATTTCAAAAAGCTGAGTCGGTAAACATAGCATATTTTAAAAACTATTTTAATATAAATGTTAATAATAAGTTACATAATGTTTATAATAATTAATCCATTATTTTGTGTACTAAATTTCATTAAAAATGAAAAATATATATTCCTTCAAATTGATGTTAAATGCACATTGAAATCTGCCTTGATAATTATTTTATAATAATTATTAAAATAAACATTTAATTATTTTAATCTACATAAAAAATGTTTTTTTAATTTTAAATAAAAAATTTAAAACAAATTGCTTTTTTATTATTTACGTTTCACCTTGATATTCTGTTCATCCGCTAATTTTGCTTTCGAATTGCATCGTTGATGAAATAAACAGTAGTAATAAACATGTATTTATTTTATTAAAAGTAAATTTTCCGTTATTAAATAAATAAAAAAATTCACCAAACAAATTGGCTGATATATACATAGTTAACTTTTTAACAATTTATCGGATTACAAACGGTCAAAAACCACAACATTATAAAAACAAGTAACGACGACTACATATAATCAGAAAATTTTTATAGAGTTAAAAATTATAGTGAACCTATTTCAGAAACCAATATAAATTATTTAAACAATTTTAACTTATTTCACAATAAAAAACAAAGCAATTAAATTTGTTTTAATTTTACAATTACCAAGGGTTATGCCATTTATTAACAAAAGCATAAACATGATATGATGATGCTCTATGTTATACGTTCAAATAAGTAAAGTCATGTTTTTTGACGTCTACTATATTTGTTTTATATTTACATTTAGAATGAAGAGGGGCTAAAATTAAAAAAAAAACTATTTTTTATTTAATTGCCACTCAACAGCCTAAATATCAATGTTATTGAAAATGTTTGAGTATGCTAAAGCGCAACAATAATGAGCATACTAAAATTAAGGATTTAAGTTTACGTATTTGGTTTGTTGTATTATTTGAGATAAAATACAACATCAACACTATTCCAAAACTCTTAAAACAGGTTGTTCAAAAAAAGGCGATCACATAGTTTATTAAGTAACTGAAACATTTCTGTTAATAGTTGTTTTTATAAATTATGTAAATCATTTTAATCCATTTTTAATTTTGCACCAGGTGATATTATTTTACTTATATTATATACAAATGTGTAATTATAGTATTTTAAATTATTATATAGTATTATATATTTTATAGTCAATATAACGTTTTTGTTTGTATACTTCATAATTGCTACAAAGGTTTTAGTTTAATAATCAGATATTTACAATCATTGTTGTGAAAGTTCTATAGAATAATACATTACACATTTATTTTATTAAAACATTTAAATTAAAAAATAATTATACACATTTATTTAAAAAAATTAAAATAAATACATTTTTATTTTATTAAAAACGATAAGCTATTACACGAATACATAAATAAATAAAATTATTGTTTAAATTAATATTCAGTATTACCGTTAAGATAAAAAAATTTAAGTAAAATAAATTATACATTTTTGTTAATAATTAAACCTTTACTATATATATACATATATGTAACAATAAATAATGTTAGTAAAATAATAATATTTATTATTATTATTAAAACATATGTGTAATTTTAAAATATAAATACTTATAGATTTGTGGTTTAAATATAATTTAATCAAAAATGTATTCATGTAATAATTGAACAATAAAACAAATGTTAAATCATGTTTGTATTTAGAATATTTATTAAATATATATTTACATTTTTAGCAACTTGCGGTAAATGTACTTGTTATTTTATTATATCAACATTTATAGTTTAATAATGATTATTAATTTTTTTAATGTAATTATATATATTTAAGAAAAATGAAATGAACAAATACTAGATAATAATAAATAATAAATACATATTAAACACATTTTATTGTTAAAGTATATTTATTTGTAAAAATAAGATCATATACATATATATATATATATATATATATATATATATATATATATATAATAAAAAACCTATTTGCTTTAAATATAGGCATATATCAATAAGGCAATTACAACAATAACAAAGTCTTGACATTAAAAAAGAACATATAACAACAATTATTTCTACATATTTTTTTATGTACATTGTTTTAAAAATTTTGCTTAAATCCGTAATTTTAACTAGATCTTTCCAAATAGTTTTTAGTCAAGTTTTTTGTGGTCTACCAATTTTTTTTACAATTTACAATTGTTTATTACAAAATCGTTTTTGCTAAATTTTTCGGCAGTAAACGTATTATTTCACACATATTTTTTTTGTTTAATAGCAATAATTTATGTATTAATTAAAAAATTAATGTTCTTCTGATTTTGTTAGTTGAAATGTAATAGTTATAAATTGTTTAAAATACTTCTAAGTTAGCGGCGATTAAACAACATTTACTATTTCACTATTTTCTGTTTGTTTCCACGGTTTACTTATATATATTGTTGTAGGAATATTTTTTATGCGAATAAAAAAAATAAATATATTAAGTTAAGTGTATAGAAGACTGATATTGCTTTTGCAAGTTTGGCGTTAACATAAATTTGGTTTTTCAGTATTTAGCAATAATAATTATCAAACAAGTAAATAAATTAACAGTATCAGCATTTTGTCCACTAATTTTACATATTACATAACTGTTTAACTAAGTGCATAACGGTTTTGTTTTTAAACAATTAATCCATAAATTAATACGATATTTATATTACTAAAAAATAATGCTATGTTTGCCATTATTCCTGGAGTTTTACTAAGTAGATATATATCATTTGCAAAATTAAAATCTGTTAATCCGCCACGGTTCCACATAAAATTATCGGACACATTATTTACGATTCAATTTATAAAAAATCAATTACCAGAAAAAACAAAAACGGTGACAAAATGCTACTTTAATGTACTCCTTTAAAAACGTTTCTACATTTTTGTTTAAATAAAACTTGAACCTTAATATAGTAATCGCAAAGCATTTACACAATTTAACTATGTTTAAACATCATTGTAGTTAATTTTTGAAATCCTCGAATTTTATTGATTTTGAAACATTTTTCATTCCATAGATTACATTATTTACAAAGATGTAATTGCAGTATTCTATTTTTTACAATAGACTGGTTTGATTTAAAAGGAATGCCTATACGTAAACGCCCTTATTATCAATTTACTTTTGTTTTACTTGCAAAAAACCTTATTATTGTCGCTCAATAAACTTTTTTAAATAAACGCAAAAATAAAACTTACGAATATAATATGTTATTTACTAATTAAATAAAAATCGTTGACGTTTTGTTATATAACACAATATTAATATAAATGCAACAACTATTAAATGTACATCACTATACACAAGGTTAACTTAAATGTAATTATAATATAAAATACAATACACTATTAATAACAACTAATATTATTTAATAGTAACAATAATAATAATAAACACAATGTGACTTATAATAAAAAATAGTTTACAGGAAATTGTACCACGTTATTATTGTCAACATTTAAGCACGTGCCAAATCATAAACAACCAAATAAGCACAACTAACCCAAAAATGTATAAGTTATTTTATTGACGGTTTTTAACAATAAGAAAAGTATAAAATTAATAAATTATATATAATAAATCTTGTATGCTCATCAAGGTTTAACATACATAATTACACGAATAAATTGGTTTTCAATCAATTAGTATTAAATTTTGACTAAAAGTATGCAATTATAATTCGACTTATATTGATGGTTATTCTGCCGGAACAAACAAAATGTAATGCAAACAAACAATAAAGTTTAGCATTTAAATTGAGTCATATATACAATTGACAATAATTTGACAATTTACAAAACAAATAGTTTAATCAAATGAGTTAAGAAATTTGACAAACATAATACAACATTAATAACCACTACATTTAAAAGGAGGTTAAGAACAACAGACATGTTTTGACAACAGGCTTAACAAATTAGTAAAATCTAATGCTTTACTAAAATAATTAATAAACCGACAAACAAGCACAAACCTTAATAAAGGAGGTAATAAGACATTGTATAACAAAGTCCAGTTATTTACAATTTACACAACAAGCTTGGCAAAGTTTTATAATTCATTCAGCCACAGTGAGTAAAATTCAATAAACAGAACCCAATCCAAAAATAATAACTTTATTGAAGAGAAATATTATAAAACATAAACAAATCTAGCCAATTACAATTAACAGGTTTGTATAAATAAGTAAAATTAATGTTTACACTGACTTCGATAAGATCAAAGTTGTATTTTTTTAAGTAGGTATGCACTTCTAACATTTTTTAAAAACAATTTTAATTGTTGTAACATTAATGGTAAGTGCAAGTTTATGATTATCCTTTTTAGCATTTTTTAGAAACCCCGTTGGCCAAGATTTATGGATGTATATTTGTCTACAATTAAAACCAAGTCTTCTTTTAAAAGGTTACCTTTAACAGTACAGCTTTTGCTACTTAATAATAAAGTTGGAACGTGTTTACGTAGCCATTGTTATCAAAATAAGTCAGCTAATTGCTGAGTTTCCTTCCATTTTCTGTTAAATAATAAATTCTCCTTCTAGTTTAATCAAATATTTAAAAGCGTTTTATTTGTTTTATTGTCCTCAAAATATTTCTTATTAAACAAATCAGTGTTTAACTTATAGACAACTTCAAATAAATATGTGAATAAACAAATATTTTATAGTTCCAACATTTACCCTTTTTTAATTTAACACGGTCAAATATAATCAACTTCAATTGAATTAAAAATATACGAATAAAATTCAAAACAGCTAATTAGATACAATGTTATTATTTGTTTGCATGGCCGGGCGTTTATACGTTTGCAATTCATACATTTTTTACAATTATTTTAACCGTTAAATTACACTTTAAGATTGTATAACATAAACCGAAATGTTTAATATTGCAATGATTATTATTAACAATAAAATAAGTGATAAATGTTTGTTAAACAGGATTACCGGATGCCGGGTATTGAAGGGCAATTGAGTTTTTTGCAATTTTTCTCCAACACAATATTTCCTGAAATTTGTGACATTATTTTTTTTTAATTCAAATTTAAATTTATCTATTGTTGTTGATTTGCTAAGCACATTACAACCAGATAATTATTTTTATTATCTTGAACATCATATTATATATATTATATATATATATATATATATATATATATATATATATATATATATAATTTTTTTGTAGAACACAACAATTAATTTTTAAATTAATCTTTTCGATGTTTCTACTACTGAAGGTTCCAAATATTTAATAATAATGTTTCTTCAATAAAGCCTTTTCAATACAGTGTTGTAAATTTACTTTAAGCACCATCATAAACCACTAGCAAGTTTTTTCCAAAAACTAAATCTGGTTAAATAGTTTAACAAAGAATTTTAAACAAATATAATTTGCACTAAAGCTCCTTTTTTCAATTTAGGATTTTTGCAACACGGAAAATTCAATCGTTATATTATTAGTAGGCCAAAATTAACGTTTTAAAAAAACGCAGGAATAGACAATTAAGTTCACTTAAATTAATCAAATGGTAACAAACCGCGAGGTGCATAGTCAACTTAATTTATATATGTCTGCACGTTTTGTTTAGTATCTTAAACATGTAAATAATCAATTAATTTATATAAACAATTTGCAGCATATAAAAACTTGTCTAATTGCAGTCGCATGTTTGATAAAAAAATTAATTATTAATCAACAATTACTAATTATGCAATTTGTATACAAAGTATACCACTTTTTAATAAATTTATTAGAAGGAGCTATGTTCCACTTTGATCTCATCCGATACGTTTTTGTAAAAGAAATTTTGCTGTTAATAAAATTAAAGCAATAAAATTAAAGTGTATCAAATAATTTTAATATAAAAAATAACAAACTTTTATTTGGTAATAATATAATTTAATAACTGTGCTTAAATTAAAATACGTTATATTTAATACTCAAGATCCTTTGTGTTAACTCAGTTTTTAAACTAAAAGTTTTGACTTTTGCGGAAGTTTAATTATTAAAAATGTTTTTAAACAATTTTTAATCATTGGATAACAAATTTTTAATTTAAATCCCTTATTACTTAGTAAATCACGTAGTTTGTTTAATACTAACATAATGTTTTTCTTACTATGCAAAATAATTAAAAAGTCAACGTGAACTTTTTTCGTTTGCTACAATTGAAGTCATTTTATTGCAGCAGAATGGTTTATATAAAGCAAATAATGCACAATTTGGAGAACAGTTAGTTTTAAATAGTTAAACTTTTATACGATATTCCTGTAGAAGTATGTGTAGTTTACCGCCTGCTTATTGTAAAAACAGCAATGCATCGATTAGCCGTTGGCACACATTTTTATATCAGCCATTACCGCAATGGGATAATGTCTAAAACGTAATATCAAACCAATAAAAATGTTGGTTAAATTTTGACATAAAAAAGCATTCCTTTAATAATGCATTATTGTATTTAGTGACATAATCAAAAACTAACCTCAATTTATTGGGATTATAAAAATAAATAACTGGATAATGCAGTAAATATCACGTTCTTACATTAAGTAATTTTTGATAAATTTTTGCAATACTTTTTTAATGTATTCATTTAAAGCTAATGCGTAGTGTTTATATAGTTTCTTAATATTTTGTTGTTTGAAACACAATTTTTTAAGCTAAAAAATTATTTGTTGTAAAACGCTTGTTACTTTTCCACTGTAACAATAACTCATAATAATTTAACATTTTATTGAATTCTGCATTACGTTTAAGGCTTGCTGATCTCCAACTAATATTACTCTTATTAATAAAGCTCTATTGTTAAATTTTTTGTTATAAATTTTTTTTTAATTGTAGTAATATTACGTAATCTAAAATCGCTGTATAATTAAAATTAAATTTATTTAAACCATCAAAGTTTAAAGCACTAAAAAGTGTATATCACAGTATTGTTTGAATGCATATGGTTGCCCTATGCAACTTGCTTTATGTTGTAAAATTAAATAAAATTTGGAAACATTAGGTTTTATCAAAATCAAAGCTTTATAATTTTTAACGTAAGAAAACTGTAAATTTGTTGTATGGTTTCATGTAGGCAACGTTTTTTAGTCAAAACTATTTGTCTAACTTTTACGCTCCACGCCTTATTCAACTTTTAAAAAAACGCAAGTGTTAATTAAAACAATAGTTAAATCAGAAATTTATAAACAATAGCGTATTGTTTCTTTATTTACCGTTATAATTGTAATTCCCCTTTTTAATTCAACTTTTATTAATTAGAGCCAAATTATAGCTTTTATCTAAAAATGCATATGTTTTATTATAACTAACTATTTTTGGTACGACCGATAGCGCTGCTAATAAAATGAATGTTTTGTTTTAATTTAAATTTGGTTTTGTTGTCAAAGTACTGTTTTTGTTTGTATAAATTGCTAATTTTTTTATTGTGAATTAACATGTATTTTTTTATAACCATATCTTAAACAACGCATTAAGTTTTAAAAAAAAGGAAACGTACAATTACGCTTTAAACAGTAAAAACAAAGTCTAAATTTCTTCAACAATTTAACGCAATTTTTGATTAAACTTTTCAGAAAAAAATAAACACTTATTTATATAGTGTTGTTTAATACACACAACGCATTTTACGACTTTATTATTATTATTTTCTAAATTTCTAGTAACGGTAAATAATTTTCTTGAATTACTGCGTTTTAAGGTGTCAACTAGTTAAAAACTACTGTTTATTATTTTAACTCTGTTTTATGCGAAAAACGCTAAATTGGCTAAACAAGGTTTTTTATATTTTGAACCATTTTCTCAATCCATAAATTTTGCATGTAAACAGTTAACTGTAGAACAATTGCCCTTAGTGTTTTATAGGAAGTAAAGTCTGCATTGCATCCGATCTTGTTTAACAAAATTTTATAAATTTTTGGGCAAATTGATTTAAACCGCGAGCATCTTCTGTCTGTAGAATTAAACTATTAATTAAACTATTAATTAAAAAATGACATAAAACGTGTTTTTGATTAAAACGCGTTTTAAAAGTTTACAAAACTCTAGTTTAACTCTGTCAATCAAAAATTGTACAATGTTTGTTCCTTTTCTTATCTTTACCATTGTAATAATGTATAAGTTAACTTATTCCCAAATACTAACGTTGAAGTGTTTTATAAACAACCAATGCTTCATAGGATTTTTATTAAATCTAGTTATTTTTTCTTTAAGCGATTCATTAAATCGTAAATATTTTATTGGGATACTTGCCTAAAACAACTTTATTAGTTTTTTTATTATTTCCAATAAAGTTATTATCAAACTCATTACACGATTAAACCTTTTTAGTTTTATCCACATCCAATATATATTTATCTGCAATTTGTTTTTTACATTTCTTATTTTAAAGCTTTTTTTCTTGCTTTTAATTTTTAGAACAATAGAAATAATGTTTTTTTGTTTTTACAAATGTATTTAATTCACTTCAGTAAATTTAAGCAGATAGTTGATCTTACAATTGCAACGTTGAATGTTTACTAATTTATTTGTGTTTTGTAAATTTACAAATTTGCCGGTTTTAATAATGACGTTGGCATTTTGTTAATGTTTTTGATAGCGTTGTAAAAATATTGCTAAATCATTTATTTCATTAAAATTAAAAAAATTCAATTATTAATCGCGACATAACATTTTGAGAACTTTTAAGGATTCCGTATCTAACAATTAATTTTTTTATTAAGCAGAACAGTCTATATGTAAACGCTCTTCTTATTCATTTATTTTTGTTTTTATTTACAGAAAACGTTACTATTATTGCTTAAAAATATATGTTATAGTAAAAATTACAAATATACAATGTTCTTTATTAATAAAATTTTAATCGTTGTTGTTCTGTTTTACAAATGAACATTAACATAAATTCAAAAGCTTTTAAATTTACATTAACATATATAAGGTTAACATAAATTTAATTGTAACAGAGTAAATAATGCATTGTTAATTACAACTAAAATTATATAATAATAATAATAAACACATGCTATTGCCGTTAAAATTCAAACAAGTAACAAATCTACACACAGTGACAAACAACCAAAAATTTAAGCAATTATTTGAACTTAACAGTTATTATAGCATATTTTTGTAACATATATTGTTAAGATTGTTAAAACTTATAACATTATTTTCTATGGGTTAATGAATTATTTTTTTTAATGTTATACCCATCTATATTATTTTTTATTTTTGGTTAGAATTAAACGACTATATTTGTCTTTGATTGGAATGTTGCTGTTTATTCTAATTTTTCTGCTACTTTGCATCTGTTTTCCTACGAATTATTTTTATGTTTGCAGTAGATTAATTATTTAAAGTTTCATGCTTATCATTAGATATTTTTTAAATAAGGAAAATGTTAAATTATTTTTTTTCTAATACAGTTTATATATATATATATATATATTAATTCTAAACAACTATTTAATCCAAATAATTGTAATTTTAACCAATTTTTACATTATAATATGCAAGTACATTTTGCAAATTGATTGCTATTTTGTGTTAATACAAATAAAGTAACTTTTGTATGTTGTTCGTTTTTTTTAATAACTGATTACAATAAACAACCTATATTCAATACTATTTATGTTATTAGCATAACTATGTGGTTTAACATTTAAAGTCTACCCATGTCTGTTTTTTTTAAACTTTACATTGAAATCACCAACTAATATTTTGGTGATTCTTGGCACTTGATCCAACATAGTTTGTAAAATATTATGCAATATATATTTTTGGTCATGTTTACAAGCCTCATTAAGGGCATAATGTTTTGCACAATTGTTACTTTTGCAAATCGGGTATTGAATCTGGTTAAAATAAAACGGTCGATTACGAGCATTTTTATTTAACATAATGCTAGCTCCAAAGTATCATATTTATTAAGTCTATTGTTAACACATTTGTTTTTAATTTTTACTGTGCAGATAAATTTACAGTTTTTTTGTTTCAACAAACCAAATTTGTTAAACTACAACTTATTTATTATTAATTATTTTTAAAAACTTAAAAAATATGTAATTTAATATTAATAATTTATAAAAAAATGTTTTTTTAATTATAAAATAAAAAAACTGTGCGTTTATTAAGAAACCAAAAAAACAAAGTAAATAATTATTGGTAATTAGAAAATTTATTGTATATATTTGCATATATTACAGCATCTTGCTGTAAGTGTAATTGTTTTTAAATGTTTATTAAATTTATGTATTTTATCAATACATTTGAAATAATTTACAAAATATTATACATCTAATTTATATACTTAACATTAAAAATTAATATGCATTTATACACTTTCGTATTAATTACCTATAAAATACTAACGTGGTCACATTTACACATATACAAAAACATTAAATTAGAACATATTTTTTTATTAAATAAATTGCAATATTTCTATTAAACAAAATAAAATAATCATTAAACCTAATCCCATACAAAATATAGAAAAATAATGCATACATTAATATAAAAGTAATACTATATTAATTAAAAAACGAAAGAATTAATAAACAAATTTTATTTAATGTTTAGTATTATATATATATATATATATTGTTTATTCAGTTGTAATAACAATTGTATTATATAATTATATATTTTAAGTCATTTTTAAATTTAAAATAATTTACTTTTACGTTATTTTGATTAATAATAAATTAAATTTAAACGTAACACGTTTATTAAAAAAATATAAATTATAAGTAGATTAAAATATATAATAATATAACGTATTAATTATATCGTGTATATTTCAGCAACCTGTAGTAAGTGTTTTTTTAATGTTAACATTTGAATTTTACAATATGAATTAAGTAGAACAAATAAGTTTACTGTTAATAAAAATATTTAGATTTAAATAATTTTGTAACCTACAATCGCATATTAATTACTTGTCTAACACTGGATATTTTATGATTATAAGTATAGAAGCATAAAAATTTAACTACACTAATGCCAAATATATATTTGTAATAATTATATATATTTTAACATATTTTATCTACAATAAAATTAATTAATATTTTAATGTATTTACCGACAATAAGTATTTTCATGACGCTAATATATATATATATATATATACATATATATATATATATTATAAAAATCATTAAAAATTGATTACTACCAATTTGCAAATTCTAAAATATTTAAGGACGTGTTGTATATAATGTAGTATAATAGATTATATATAATGCAATTGTTTTATTTAATACACAATATTTGTTGTACATTTTTTGTTAACATTCATATTTATGCATCTACAAATATATATATACAAAGTATAATTGTGCTAAAAATGTATAGTGTAGTTTAAAGTATAAATATAATTTTGTATTTTAAAGACAAAAAATACAATTTAATAATTATTACATTTATTTGTATGTATTTTAGAAAACGGTAGTAAGTGTATAACTTTAAATGTTGATAACATTAATTAAAAATAATAATTTTATATTTATAAATAAAATTAAAATTTATTTTTTCTAAAAGTTTTAATTGTTTTAATTATTACAATTACTTAATTTAATTAACAATAGTATTTATAAAAACGTTTTTAATTAAAAAACAATATAGAAAAAGTAGATTTAAAGAAAAATATACAAATTGTTTATAACTCCGCCTAATTTAGATCAACAATAATTCAAATTGATTTTAATTTTAAATGTTTTTTTTCGATGTCCTAAAAATATTTTAAATATTATTTTGCGCAATCACAATTTAAATAATAACATTATAATAAACTGATTTGTATTTATTAGTTCACAGTAATACATTTTAAAAAATCACTTAATTATATTTTACGTTTATTACATGAAAGACGAGCAACAACGGTTTTTAAGTAAATGATTAAAATGTTTAAAAAAAAGGTTAGTAGACTACAGAAAACGTAGTTAATAACTTTTTTTAATGCAATCAAATGGTTGTTTTTATATGTACAAATTTGTTCAAATATAAGTTGTTTTATGTTTTTTTATTATAAAAATTCAACATTTTGCAATGCTTATTTTTAAAACAAAATAATTTTGTAGTAATAATAGTATTAATAATAATAATATTAATCCGTTTATGTTTTAGCATACAATAGTAAGGAAAATTTTTTCATGTGTATTTTTATAATATAATTAAGCTTTTTTTAATAACATATTAATTAATAATAATATACTTTTGTATATTACTACACATATAAACTTTGCATAAATGTACAATATGCTAAACTCTGTGTATATAATTTTGCAAATACTCTAATGTATGTATATACAGAAAAATAAATAAACATGCGTAAGATGTATATATAATGTAGTTTAGTGTTTAATTAAAATATTTAATTTTCAAATAAATGTATTAAAGCTTTATATCTTTTTAATAGAACAATATAAATTATATATATTAGTTAAATGTATTATAGTAAACTTTAATTACATATGTTTATATTTCAGTTAACAACGGTAAGTTTTTATTTTTAAATGTTAACATTATACATTAATAATATAAATTATTTAAAAACAGTAAAAAAAACATTTTTTTTAACTATAATAATAATTTAATAGTGTTTATTTAGTTACTTGTTAACTACCTATTTGACACAAAGTTTATTACAGTAGTATTTATCAAAGCAACAAAATAATTTAAATTTTTTAATTATAAATTAATTTAAACGTAATAGATTTTTCAATTAAAAAAAATATAACAAAAATAAATAAAACATACATTAATAAAAAAATAAACATATTTGATTATATTTAGCAAGCGTTAGTAAGCACTTATTTAAAATAATATTAACGACATAAATTTACACAATTAATAAACTTTAAAATAAATTATATAACGTTATTTTTGTTTAACAGTAAAAATAAATGTATATGTTAACATATTATTGAATCAGTTTGACTCGCATGTATATTAATAAAAGTAACATTGAATACAGTTTTTTAAATCATATATTGTAAATTTTAATTTATCTAATTAATTTTAAAATCAGGGTTCATAAAGAAAAAATAAAATGTTTTAACAGCGTAAAAAAATTATTAAAACGTTTTAATAAAATTAAAAATATAAATAAAATATCATATTTTAATAAGTTTTTAAATAAAATTTTATTTATTTTAGCAATTTGCAGTAAGCATATTTGTGTTTTAGTAAATTGCTACAAATTTAATAACTATGTGTTTCTATTAATTAATTTTAAGTACTTAAATAACGTATTTCATGCTAAATATAATATTTATTATGTAAAATTATAGTGTATATTTAGAGTAATATTATATATATTTAATAAATAACAATAAATAACAATTTAAAAACTTTTTTTAAACGTTTTGTTTACAATATACTACAAAAATGCTTTTAACAACAATATGTATTATAGTTTTATTTTTTTATATTTAATTTAATTAAGACGTAAAATGGTTTTAATAAAACAATAATACATATAAAGATATATATATATATATAAACGTTTTAAATATACATGTATATATTTTAGTAAACGGCAGTAAGCGTTAACATAAAACCTTTAACAGTATAATAATTTCAAATTTAAATTAATAAAATATTTAACGTATATATATAAATGTACATATATATTTAAATTATTTTTAAATAATAAAATTTAACTAATTATGCGTAATAAATGTATTGATTCCAGTAATTTAAAAACATATATTCAACACATTTCTATATGTGTTATTTTAATAATTAATCATTGTTATTAATTTAACATACGCACATATTTTTTTTTAATTAAATATATTATATATATTAGCAACGTGTAGTAAGCCTATTTGTTATAAAATTTTATTAACATAATAAAAAATTATTTAATAGCTATAAAATTAATAAAAAAAACGGTACATATTTTGTTTTATTAATTTGTAAATTATACTTTTGTGTTTTGTAATTTTGAAATTAACACTGTTACTTATTATTACTTGTTTACCTATAAATGTATTACGATTATTAAAATTAAAGCAATAAAAAATAATTACACAAATACTAAATATTTAAAATAGCAGTAGTAACAATAATAATAATAATAATACTAATACTAATAATAACAATTATTATTACTGTTAATAATATAAAACCTTAAATACATATACAATTTTAAATAAATATACGTAAAATAATAACATATCAAATACAAAAAAAACAAATATCAATGTCTAAATTTTTTTAGCTACGTTATGATTATTTAATACTGTTTAATTTAAATTTGTTTATTTGGTATTGTTGTAGCTAACGTAAAATTGAATAATGTTATTATTATTGTCTAATATTACTAGAGTCATTTAACAAATGGCAGTCAGTTTTTCTGTAAATTATATGCTTAAAACTAAGTAAACATAAAAATACTTTTTAAAAAGACGAGATAAAAATTGTCTACTAGTTTAACAGTCACGATGGTTTTTATATTTACTTTCATATTTAACCAACAATAGTTACTAATGCAAACAAATAATTAATTGTTGCTTAAAAATAACTTTAAGTTTATAAAAAATGGAAACTGTTATTTAGTCTATCATTTACATTGATTATTTTTTTAAATATTACGTAATATTTATTTCGGTTACCAAAAATAAATAACAAAGTAAATAATTGTTATTGTTAATTTGTATTAACAAATTATTGTTTAAAATGGTACACAATTATTTTTAACTGACAATGAGTAAAACAACACAAGATTTAATATTACTAACACAAGTTGTTATATTGCGCATTATTTATAAATGTTTAACAAGTAAATCAATAACATATGCACATGTTATATTTGATAATCTGTTATAGTTTTATTTAATTTTATACAACAAATCAATTACAACCAAGTGCAATTAAATGTAATTATTAGACTAAACAAAGAAGGTAACAGAAAACTAAACTAAACATTTTACTAAATCAAGACAAATTCTGTTCTATCAATTATTACAATTGTCCAAATATTTAATAGTTTTAGTCAATTATTTAAAATGTGTTAATTATGACATATAACATTAAATTTATTATTATTATTTATTATCTAATTTATGTTTGTAGTAGACATTTTAGCAAAACCGAAGGTAAACCCGAAATTTAGTACCAATAATGGGATTCGAACCCATGCCTACCGAAGTCCAAAAACCATGCACTTTATCCTTAAACCACTCCGGCAAGTAATGTTGCATACAACTACTCTATTATTACTTTTTAGTGTATATTAAAATAAACAATTGTCTGTACATTTAATTAAAATAATTGTGTTTGTGGTCACGTTTAATAGTTTTATAGTTGTGAAAGTTACTGGTTTTTACTGTATTTTGTTATTTATGTAATTTTGCAAATAAAATAACAATTAAAATAATATATATATATTTTTAAACAATTTATAATTTAAAATAAAATCATTGTAAAGTAATTAAAACGTAACTTATTGTAATAAACAAATACAAACGTAAATATACAAGAAACATTTAAAAAAACATACATAACATGTTTGTATATATTGTAGCAAATTGCAGTAAGCGTAGTTACATCGATTTATATTTAATAAGTAATATAACTCTGTTTATATTTACATATTAATGTTAATATGTTTACTATTTACAAACATAATAAATAACTATATTTTTAATGTGACTAATATTTAAAAAATATTTTTTTTACAAAAACAATGTAGTAAGAATATATATGTAAACTACTTTTTATGCCAATAGTAAGGTCCAAACTCATGCGGACCCGTATCAAAGTGGAACGGTTTACAGCTAAACTTCCCCGTCACACAAAACGGATACAATTTTTTTGAGTTAATTGTTTATTAATAGAAAACAAATTAAATAAAAAAGGTTATTGTTTTTATATATTTATTTTATAATAAAACATTTATTTACTTATTATTAAATTTATAAAAATTAAACAAATAACTAAAATAAAAAGATTTCAAATAAATTAAGTTATTTGAATTTACATTTAATTAACTAAAACATTAATTGTAGCTAACAAACAAATTATGACAACTAATATTATTATTAATTATATTGTAAAATACTTTTGTATATTAAAATAAATTTTTAAAAACAAATATATTTTTTTTGTTTTTATTTGTAAAACAATACAACAAATGTTAATATTAAAACATAAGTATTAGAAATATTATTTAATATAAGTATGCATAATTATAGCAACAAACGGTAACCACATTTACTTTTAATTGTTTGTAATACAATAAACTATTATTAAAAAATAATTAATATATATTATCAAAATTTTAATTTATTTATACATTAAAAAACAAATTACAAAAGCATAATGTTTTAAAAAATGAGATTGCAAACTAATTATTAAAATTATTATAAAAATTGCTATTACATAAATAATACATATTATTATATAAATTATTATTTAAAAATAAATTTATTTTTTATAAAATTTAATGAGAAAAAAAAAGTATATACATAAATTTAAATTTAAAATATATATGATTGTGCAACCAGTGTTAATTACAACTGTGAGGAACGTAGATATTTATTAATAAATAAATATGTTTAACAAATGTAAAATTATGTAATCCTAATCTAGTAGTTACATTACATAATAATTGTATGCAAATACAAAATAACATACAATATTTTTTCCAAAATAGTTTATTTATTTTTAAATACCCAATTATTTTTGAAAAAGTATAAAACAAATTTTAAGCAAATTTAAAAAGAAACATTGTATTTATAATTCTGCATATTTTAGTAAATAATAGTAAGCATATGTGCTTTAAAGTAATAACAAAATAATAAATTAAAATTTATTAATTTTTTTATTTATTTAAAATAATATTAAAATATAAATTTAGTATAATATTTTTGTTCAGAAAAAAAAAATTTGACTTAATACATTTTGTATTTAACATTATGCACAATAGGTATTTTTTTTAAAAACATACACGTGCATTATAATTATTTAAGAATACAACCCTCACAACAATTACTGCAAAAAAGTAATTATTAAACTAAAACCTCTCTAGCAACTACATAGCACGTAAGAAAAACGTCATTTTAATTACAAAATATACATTACTATATAATAATTTTTAAAAAAATATATAAACATATATATTGTAAGTAATAAATTATATAAAATATGAACGGGTGCAAAATCAATAACATTGATATTTGGGCTGTTAGGTAGCAATTGACTTTAGCCCCTCTACTGTTTAAATGTAAATATAAAACAAATATAGTGAACTTAGATAAATATGACATTACCTTTTTGGACGTATGACATGGAGCATTGTCCTGAAAAAAAGTAGAAGCCCCCGTGTAAGTGTGCTGCATTTCATAATAAAAATAGCTTTCATAACTAAAATATTTTTTTTACTAATTAAGGTAC
>JAKXYG010000287.1:0-69800 GCA_025895645.1 Cardicola forsteri | reverse complement strand
TTAACATAATTTTTATAGAATACAATAATTTTATACTTAGTTGTATAATGTAGAAAACAGTTTTTATAAATCTGAACTTGTATTACTAAATAACTTTTAATAACTTGCAATTATTTGTTTAAACGTATTTTTTAATTATTGTTTTATTTTCTAGAGTTCACGGGTTCCGCAAAGACGTAAATAAAATAATGATCAATGTGTTTCAAAATGTTTTTAAAAAATTAAAATCCTTTTAAGCAAGTAAAACAAGTTAGCATAACTAAAAACAATAAATTGTAACTAAATAGAATATGTTACATTACATAAACGAATAAATATATTTATTTTAAATTAGTTTTAAACAGCGATTTATGTAAGTTTTATATTTAATTTGTTATAACAAGAAAATTAATTAATGTACTAATTGTATACTTCTTTTAAAAAATAAAATAAAAATATAAGTTTTTAATAAAATTAGAAAACATATTAAGTAAAATAAACATTCAAATCATTATTTTTGTAATTTACTAATTATGCGTTTTCCTTTTTATGCAAACATCTAACATAAATATTTCAATTAAATTATTTTAGAATATATTTACAAAATCTTATTTGCTATTATAATTATGTGTTTTGTATATTTTATAAATTATTTTTTAAGTATCTATTTGGTTAAATTTATTTCTTAATAAATGTTTCAAAAAACCAAAATGTGCATGTACAAAGAACTGAATATGTATATGCATAGTAGCTGTACATTAATCTTTAAACTAACGCAAATAACTTTTATTTGGCGCTATAAACATACTATTTAAATAAAATGTTTTATATTTAATAACCATTTTGTAAAAACATTAGTAAAAATTAATTAAATTAACACATTAAGTTTTCAAATTGTTTGTTTAAACACGTCGTTTTAATATAAATTCATCTTTTAAATTTATTTTAAAAATTATTAATTTGAGCTAGTTGATTATATTATCATCATTATACAAAACCCTTTTGCTTTAAAAATAAGCATGGGGCAATAAAACAACAATTACAGCAAAAAACGCAACAACAACAAAGTCTCGTTGACATTAAAGATTCTACAAATCAAAGGTTGAGCTTCCTTTCGGCTTTCACTCTACCCTGTAATCTCTGTAACTTTGTCATCCAGATCAATTCTTGGCAGTTGTTTGCCGGAATCGCGTCTTCTTATTGTTTCCGTAGCAGTATAAAATTTTTACAGATGCCAAATTGCTAACTGTGCGATTAAACCCTCCTCCTTATTCCAGGCTTGGGACTGGCTAAGCTAGGCGGAGTTAATTGATAAATACATTATTTAATTAGTTTAGGTTTTTAGTTTATTAACAATAAATAATATTAATATATTTTAATTATATATGTATATTTTATAGGAATTTGATGAAAAGCTGTTTTTTTAATTTGAAAGGAATTGTGGCTGCACTAGTTTACTAGACAACAGTTTATTTTCAAAACATTTCTTCTGCTTTTAATAAATTATATAATAAATTTGTGTAATGCAAAATACAACTTCAATTAAACTTATTTAACCATTTTTAATAATAAATTATTTGTTTTTGTTACATAATACATATAATTTACTCCAGATGCGATTACGTTTTTAGAAAAAGTTTTAATTGTTTTTTAAAAAATATAAAAAATAATTATAATTCTTTATACCTTATACATTTTAAACATTTAATTTTGTTTAATTGAACTTTGTTCCTAAATTTTACGCAAATTATTCAAAAAATACATACAGTTAGAATATCTACTCTTGTAAAAATATGCCATACACAAAAAAGAAAATAATTTATTATTTTATAATATAAATCGATGCACATAATAAATTATTCAAAATGCTTTACAATATTGCAACTAACATTAAAATCTAATTATGTAGTATACGGATATTTATATTAGACGTTAGCTGTAAACGTATTATTTTTTTGCAATAGTTACTACTTGGAATGCTTTATGAATAACACATTTTAGCGGTAGACGTTTTAGCAAAGCTATAATTGACTCACATCTGGTTTTCGTAGTGGGAATCAAAGTAAAGCGTGTACCGCAAGACTCCGTAAACGCATATACACACACACACATATATATATATATATATATATATATATATGTGATAATCACATAACTAGAAATAAACTCAGTTTAATCATGATATATACATTATTATATAATAAATAAAATACAATTACTATTCTATTAATATCTACGTTTACTATAAAAAATAATTGTATAAAAGTTAAACTTGTTCAAAATTAAAAATCGGGTCAAATTATTAATATAAATATAACTTCAAGTATAAAAAAACAGAACATATGGAATATTTACAGTTACTAAATGATTGATTGAATAATAAAAAAACAATGTTTAATAATTAATGTAATCGCCTTTCTTTTTAGCTACTTGATCATGGCGATTTTGAATGCTGTCGATGAAATTGTTGATATATTCTTGTTTTATCTCATATTAAACAACAAAATTGAATACAAATCCTCCAATTTTATTATGCTTAGTGTTGTTGCGCTTTAGCATACTGAAAAAATTTTTATTAACATTTGTGTTCGGTGGTAATTAAATAAAAGAAACTTTTTTTTATTTTAGCCCTTTTAATGTTTGAATGTAAATATAAAGCAAATATAGTAAACTTAGATAAATATGACATTACCTTTTTGGACGTATGACATGGAATATAGTCCTGAAAAATATTAGTAAGCTCGGTGTGACTGTATTGCATTTCATTATAAAAAGCTTCCTTCATTAATGAAACAAATGTTTTACTCTCTAAGATACCGGATATAATTCTCTATTTGATAGGTTTATTATACTTAATAGCAAACCAACACATCACTTGTCGAAGGTAGGCTTTTCTTTTAACTACCAGAAGTTAATGTTTTAAAAATTAAACCCGCATAGTACTTTATTTTTGTATCTAAATGGTTTATCCCAAATTATTGTTTTATTAGTAAAATATACAAAACGCCAATAATATACAAGATAATATTTGTTTTATCCACTTGTTGCAAAACATCCAAAACACAATACATTGGTGTAAGACTTACTCCATACAATTCCGCTAATTGGTTAGGCAAAAATCCATAGTTTTTTACTTTTTTTATTACATGGTGTTCATCGTCATTAAGATGGTAATCTTTTCTATTGTTGGTATTCATTTTACAGAACGAAAATAGATAAGGGAATTAATCGGATCCTCAAGGTCAATTATAATAAAAAATAAATAAATTTTTTTAGGTTACCGAAAAAAAATATTTTAAAATAACAATAAGTAATTTAAAAAATATATTTTTAAGTAATTAAATTTTAATTTTAATTAACATTATAACGTTACAACTAGATCAAAGTTGAATGTATAAATTTTAGCTATTAAGCGTTTATTTTTAATGAAATTAAGCACAATTATTATAAAAATTAATTAACTTCAACTTATTATCCACGTTTATAGGTGTATTTTTCAAAAATATGCTATTTTGGCCGACTCAGCATTTTAAAATAAATATTTCTAAGTAAATATAAAGCACCTAATGCGCATTTTACATTATTTTAAATTCTTAATATTTATTTTTACTAAAAAATAATTGGAATAACAAATTAATTTAGATTAATTTTTTTTGAATTTGTAACACTAATTTATTCAGAGGCTGTATAGAAATGTTTACAATTTTAAATTTAAATTAACCAAAGTAATTAATGAGCAAATATATGCCAATACACAATGCAACGGGTTTAAATAGGCTAAATATAAAAAAATACGTTTTCTATTGGGCACAAAAATAAGTTTCAATGTGTGAAAACAAATAAAATGTGGCACACTAAATGTAAAAAAAATTATTAGCACCTCAAAATAATTTTTAAATTTAGTTTTAAGTTTCCTTGATGTGGCAGAGAATAACTATAAATTCCTTACTTCTGTTTAACCCCTCATTAATCTAATGAAGATCGTGGTTTTTGGTCAGTTAATTATACGATAAAATGATTAATCGATATATTTGTCACTGCAACTGAAGATTGATAAATAAATGGAATGGGAGATTGTGCATATTGTTTTGGATAATGTTTAATAAAAAAAAATTCTTTCTGCATTACACAACGTTTAATGCTGAATTCAATGTAACGGTCCTTTATTAGTCACAAATAAACTGATTAGAATTATAGAATATTATGTGTTTATTTTAGTTATCTACAAGAATAGAAAAGTTATTAATAGCATTGTATTAAACATTGGGTTGACATATGTTGACACTAAAAGAATGTTTTCGCTCTTAGATGTTAAACCAAATTGCTGAAATTAAAGAAAATTATTTAAGTCATCAATTTTTCTCTGTTTTTTGTTTACAAAAAAACCAAAGTGAACATTTATGAGCTTCTCCCAATTTACTCCATTTAATGCAAACTAAAAATTATTTTAAATTAAAAAGTGGGTTTTAAGTGTTAACCGCTTCTTAAACTTCCAATATATTAAAAATCCATGAAATTGTTTACATTCACAGACTGTACAAAATGTGCACAAAATTAGTTCGTCACTGCATTGATGCTAACTTGGTCGTAATGTTTATATTTTTGTATGGTAGTGACTTGTACTGAGTTCAATATCCACTTTATCCCCTTTTGTATATGAGATATATATATAATTTGCTTAATTTTTCTGTTAAGGACCGACTAAAAAATAAAATATAAATTCATCTCACTGTTTACGTCTTCTAATTTGCTTACTTTGTATTATAAAGGAGACCCAATGTTTTAAAATGGTAATGTTATTTAAAACATTAAATTTGATATTAAGAAGACATATATTACAAGTTTTAACACGGACACAAAAATTACTTGTTGCCGAAAATGGGAATCAAATTTAAGCGCATTACCGCGAAACCACCCTGGCAATTATTACAATAAATAAATGTTAATATTTAAAAATAATGTGAAGTGCTTAACAGTTGTTTTATATTAACTTAAACACGTTTATTTATTATATTAATTATATTATAAATAAATATAGACTGGCAATTGACTACATTAATCAAATTTTGTTCCCATTAAAACGGTCTTAAAATCATGGCTATTGTAATATAAGCTTTATTAAACACATAAAACAAATACAGGTTAATGACATTAATAAATGCTTGGCATTTATTAATGTTTAAACTTTAATATTTATTATTAACTAAACCTTATTGTTTTGTTTATTTTTAGTACCATAGTTTTCGTTAAACTAGTCAAACATTTTTGTAAGTAGTATAATTTACTATCTCTTTTTTTGTTACATAAAATAAGGGCGATTTTGGTAGATAACCATAAATGATCAAAAGGACTTTATTTTTTATATTAATGTTTTCTAATGCTAAATTATTTTTACTATTTTTGTTTCTTCTCCTTTCTTCTAGTAATACTACCAGTATAATTATTATCATTGTTATTTTGTTGTTATTATTATTATTATTATTATTATTATTATTATTATTATTATTATTATTATTATTGTTTTTCACTACACAAGAATAAGCACATACATAAAATTCAAAATTATTACTAATTAAATAAAAGTTTTAAAAATTACATTTTTGATAAGCACATAAACAGAATAACATTAACACCACAAGTTTTGCCAATTATTATTACTTATTATACACGATAACAGTCCATAATATTTTTTTTTTAATATTTGCCGTGCTTAGGTATTAGCCTATTATATCAAATTGTACACAGATTTCACTACTGTTATTTATACTTATTAGTTAACTTGATTTCTATTGCTTAAATATTTTATGGAAAACGCATATATTGGTAAGTAGAACTTTAGAAAAAACGATCAACTGCGCGCATTTAGTAGTGGCAGTAAAACTCAAACTCAATTTGAAACACTTTTGAGTGTGAAAACATTAGAAATATAGCTATCGTGGCACATATATCTATTAGAGTAATATAAATGTAAGTTAAACTCACTGTTTTTTTAATTACACATTATGTAGCAACGTTTATTATTATCAGATAGAGTTTGTAGTTTGATGCTGAACAGTTATCATACCTAACGTTTAATGTTTTAATACCTGTTAAGTAAAATTAATTAAAATCTTTTAAAATTATACAATTAATGATAATAGTATAATGTCTATTAAATAAAGAGTAAAATAAACAAATGTTACAAATATTCAATATGTCGGGGCTGTTTAGCGGTACAGCGCTCGAATTCGGACCTCGGTGGACATGGATTAGAATCCCATCACCGGCACTAAAATGCGGGCTCACGTTTGGCTTCGCTAAAGAATTTCCACTGCTGAAAGATGTTTCCCTTAAAACATTCAAAGTAGTAAACAAAAAAATAATAAAAAAATAAATTTTTTCTGTCGAGTTTGTTTTTACGTATTTAATATAAATAAAAATGGTAAACAAACAAATTAAAATAAATTGCATTTACTTTTAATATTTTGAATTTTATTATTATTATTATTATAAAATACAAGAAAAAAACGAATTAATTAGTTTCAGGCCTGGATAATAAGGAAGGTTTGGCAAAATGTTTGAATACAAGGAATTATTCTGTTGTCCATGTTCTTTTTAAATTATGGAACGTTGTTGTTTTTCTTGTTATTACTTATTATTTTATTTATGGTTGCTAGTTTGATTGTTTTACAAGAAACATCTTTCAGCTGTAGACATTGAAACAAATCCAAACGTGAGCTTTTATTTGATTCCGGTGGTGAGATTTAAACTCATACGTTTTACCTCTAAACCACCACAGTTATATGTTATTATCCCATGTTTATTTTTAAGTTCAAACAGTTTTGTATTAATAATATTAATAATAATCTTTAAGTTATATATTTATATAAAATTATGTTGAATATTATCAAATACATAAAAATATGTTAGTACCATTAATGTAATCACAAACAAAGTGCAAAAATAAAGAAAGTACTACAATAATCTAAAAATAAATAACAAAAATAAAATAATAGTAAATAAAATATTTTTAAAATTTTTAAGGTAGTATAATTATATAAGAAGCATAATAATAAGTCAATCAAATATCAAAATCAAAATAATAATGATGCTAATAAAAATTATAACTATCGTTTTACTTTGAAATAGTACAATGAAATTCTAAGTTTGCAACTCAAAGCACTCACAATGCACAACTTGTAGCAAAGATGATAATTATTAATTAAAAATTAAGGTTGGGTTTATTATTGACATTTTTAAAACTAATTAACTATTTTGCAAAATTATAGTATAAATTCGTTGTGCATTTAATATTAATTAAATTCCTTTTGCGGTTGCTGAATGCAGCTGACTTGTCAAATGCTTTAATAAATAATGTTTTAGCATGTAGATGTTTTTACAAATTTAATCAAATATTTACATATAATGCAAGAAATGGGGATCGAATCATTGTGTTCACAGATTTGAAAATATAATTCTGTTAAATCGGTTTCTTAAAGCGTTGAATTTAGCACTAAGTAGGCGTATATTACGGATTTTAACGCAGACATTAAAATTATTTAATGCCAATAAAAATAAATAACAAAATAATGTACATTACTTTGAACGACAATATTGTTGACATTATTTTTTTAGTTTAATTTGTATTACTAATGTTTTTTATGTAACTTAAATAACTTTGATTACTTAACTATCCCTTTTTAACTGGTAAACATGTAATGTCAATTTATAAGAATTTTACTAATTACAAGAATATTAACTTATTATTATACTGATAAAGTGGTAAATCAATTTTATTTCAAATATTGTTATTTAGTCAATTTCTTGTTAAATCAATTTTATTTTTCCAAATATGTACTAAAAATTATCAAAATAATAAAATAGCAAAATAATATATTTATAAAAAAATATAGTGTATTTTATTGTTTTTAAGCTACACAATAATTAGTTTAACATTAGCTTTTTAAATTTTTAAAGAAAATACTCAAAACATTTTTAATGACATTAAATTAATATTTAAGTCGTTTTGGAAAAATATACAGCATTTCTATTTTTATTATTAGTGCAAATATCAATTTGTAACTTAATTATAAAAACATAAATATTTTTTAGTATAAGATTTGATTTTTTTACTAACTTGATATTTTTAAATAAACATTTTAAGCAAATATAAAGAAACTATTAAATAATTTAATTTTTATATTTACGAAAAAACGATAGGAGTTAACAAGTGAATTTACATTAATTAGAAAAACATTAATACAAATTTTATTGATTACAGTAATGTGTTTTTGCATATTATTGTGTAATTAAAAATATTAAAAATAATTTTTATTTAAATATGGTTAACAATTTAATAATATTAAAAATTATTATAATTATTAAATTACATTGTAAAACACTGAATTGAACATTAATTTTAAGTTGTTTGAACTTCAGTTTGTCTAAAATGAAATTATACGAAGATTATTAACAATTTCTAAATATTATTAAATAAAAAGTTTAATAATGTTTAATTTTTGATTTTTATAACATACATTTTTGACTAGACTTAAAATCTATTAATATTTTTTTTAATAAACTCTGTTAAAAAAATAACTTACTTTCCGTAAAATAATAATTTTAAATTCTCAGCTGATAAACATCTTGTAAGCTTTCTAAAAAATGACATTCTAAAAATTACAAATAAAAAAGATTAATACACATGTCACTTTTAATGCATAAGTTTTGTGTATAAAACTTTAAAAAATGTTGTTACAATGAAACACATAAATATATATATATATATATATATATATATATATATATATATATATATATATATATATATATATATATCTTTATTTACCATTACAAGTGCATAAAAATCGAAAAGATATTTGTTGCATAAACTGTTTAATCTTGCTTGTTTTAGTAAATAAAATTTTTACATTTATATAAATATTAGGTAAATAAATTAATAGAAATACAATAGGATTTAATACTGTATAAGAAAACTTTAAGTATGATTTAAAAAATGAATAACCAATGTTGTTAAATAATGATTTAATGTACATGATATATGCATTATTCTTTTAAAAATGCATTAAGTTGTTAGCGCTTAAAAATTAGTTAAATTACCGTTGTTGTAAAATCAGATGTAGATTACAAAGCACGTTGAATTAAACTAAGTTATCTTAAGCAATTTTTTTTGTTTTTGAAAATACTAGTAATTCACGTTTTAATATATTTTTGTTACTTTAATATTTTTTCTTTTCATAAATGTTTTATTTAATTTTTTCTACTTACTTTTGCTAAATACCAATGTATTATTTATCTATTTTATTCACTTTTTATTTTACTTTTTCCTTTAATTCAACTGTCAAATTTTCTCCGATATTTAACACATAATAAAACTGAATATTAAAAAACCGTTTAATCTATTGAACTTGTTTACCTACCTGCAACTAGTATTTATACATGCAGTAATATGGCTAGTAATATTTAAATTTTATTGCAACTGAATTTATATTATTATGTTATTATATGATGTTTTATATTTTAGTAAAAGTACATTAAACACTATTTTTAGCCTAGTTGTTAAATCCAAATTATTATTTAAAAAGCATTAATAAATTAACTTATATATTATTGTTTAATTATGACAATGTCTCAAATTAGTACTTGTTTGAAAATTGACTGTAATAACGTGAAACTGTTCACTTTAATCTGTTTTCTACTATAATCAACATTGTGTTGTTCAATATTATTTTTGTTATTGTTACTATCACTATTATTATTATTATTGTTATTATTATTATTATTACTATTATTATTATTATTATTATTATTGTTATTATTATTATTACTATATAACATTTGTTGTTGTTGTTGCTAGTGTTTTGTATTTTTTACCATTATTTTTATTATTATTATTATTTATTTTATGTTTACTTTATGTATATTGATGTAAATTTAATAGTTGTTGCATTTATATTAATATTATATTGTAGAACCAAGCGTCAACAACTGTCAGTATATAAACAAGGAATATTTAATATTTGTTAGTTTTACTTTAGTAGATATTTGGAGTACGTTTGTTGAGTTTTTTGCATCTAAAACAAAGGTAACTTTGCGATGGCTTATAAACTATTTAGTTTAATCAAACAAGTCGATTGTAAGATATAGAATATTAGACGTGCAATGTTTCGAATGTTTCATCAACTTTCAATTCCCATAATAAAACATAAAAACGTACTTATTTATGTATGTAATGTTTAATATATTGAAGATAAATTATATCTTATTGTAATTTTATTTGTTTTTCTAGTTGTTGTAACAAGCTATACGAGTTGGGCAGAAAAAGCTTTGTTTAATTGTTAGATCAAATATATCAACATAATAGAGGGTAGAAATGGGGTATATAAAGTGTATAGAGTAATAAAATAAACAAAAATGATAAAGTCAAGAAACTATAATTAAATATAGATTGGGTGTGCATATTGATTGTAGAACAATTTAAAAATATAGAGAAATAATGTACTAATAATACCTAGATAAGTTTTCTGTAATTATAGGAACCACAGTGAAGATACAATCAAGAATTAACTAATGCTTTCTTGCTTAAAATGATGTGCTTTAAAATAGCATTAAGCTTTTGTAAAGTAGAAAAAGTGACATTTTGAGTTAATAAGCTGATGCACAAAGATAAAATCCTTTGAGTTTTTAGAACTGAAGAATTATTGCTAAGTAGTAATAATAGTTGTAATAATTTCAATAAGGCAGGTTCTTTCCGTCATAGATCTAAAATAAACAATTTTAAGGTTATTTAAAATCGGCCCCTTTAGCCAATAGATATAATATCAGGATTACAGGAAATAAAAAAATAATGACATTATTATGATTAATAATAAAAATAATAATAACATTAATAATAATAATAATAATAATAATAATAGTAATAGTACTACTAATAATAATAATAGTGATAATAATAATAACAATAAAGTTAAAATTAATGATAGTTATAATAGTAAAAAAAATATTAATGATATTAGCAATGTTGATAGCAATGCTATTATTAAAAACAAAAATAAAATTAATAATTATTTTAGAAATAGTGGTAATGAGAAATGTTAATCTAGAAACGTTTTGATAATAACAATTGTATTTTATACAAATTACTAATTTCTGATTAAATGGAAATTGCAATTTAATGAACTGACTACTTTTTTACGGTTAGTCCCTTTGCAAATAGACGTATACCTACACTAATTTTTAAAATAATATTTTTATTAGTCAAATTTTTAGTGTACATTTTTTTATAACATACAAATAATATATCCAAAGACTATCCGAGTTATCTTGAATGTTCTCCACTGTTTTTCAACAGTGTTATATTGCTTTCATATTGCAATACATATTTTGTTACATTAATTAACTTTTGTTTCAATATTTTAGTGTTTATTTATTTATTTTTAACTTTCTATAATAAAACCTTTTTGTTTGTGGTCTTAATTTCTCAATCTATTTTAAAACTTTTCCCTCTTTTATCTCACAACGTCAATTTTCTTTAAATATTTAAAAAATAAAACAAAATAATAAAAATATTTGTTTTATTTAACTTGTGTACATTTTAATTAGTCTGTTTACTAGTTAATATTTGAAAAACAAAAAGTTTATTTTTTATATATTTTAGTTTGACAAAATTTTAAATAACAATTTTTAAATATACATGTATATATATATATATACATACATATATATATATATACATGTTTAAAATATTTGTTCAATTAGTAATAATATTCTATAACTAGTAAATTTAACACATGTCAAATTGTCTAGCATAGGAATTTATCCTTAAGCTTGGCAACTTTATGCAAAAAGTTATTTAAGGATATATCTATAGACAATGAATTTATTGCATCTATAAACAGAGGTCTAGTTGCAATTATTTTATTTGTAGATTTTTTTTAAAGTACTTAGAAAAAACTATTTGAAGTGATTTGCACTGTATAGCTCATTAATAGCGATGATAAGAAATTGTCGTCTGTTTTAGAGTTACCATGTGATTTGTTGTTAGCACCACAATTTTGTTTAAGTGGCAAATTGAAGGGAAAAGTCTTTCAATATTGCAATGCAGTCAAAAAAGATTTAGCTAAAGATTTATTTAATGGATTAGTAACGTGCTGTAAAACGTATTTGGCTAATAACCTAATATGGAATGCTAGTGACTCTGTTGTGAAACATGGTACCTTCGGAATGCGTCAGTGTCTCAGTATTAAAACAAATGGTCCTTTTACGCATATTTTTAAACTCTAGCATTTCTTTTTTTTGTTTTTTATAAATAAACATGTTTAAACCTGTCTTTTCTTATTAATTTATTTTAATGGCAACAGCATAATTAAAATAACTTGTAATAATTGTTTAGGGAACAAGGTTTGTGTGAAATGCAATCCCGAGGACAAGGTTAGTAATTTAAAAAAGTTAATTGCTGTTCAAACTGGAACAAAATCGGAACGAAATATTTTGAAAACATGGACCATGTGGAAGCATAAATTTATTATTTGAGTTAGAAACTATCAAATTGTACCTGGTCAATAGTTAAAAATCAGTAAGATATTAGCAATTGGATTATTAATTTATGGCTAGCTAGCTAACAAATCAAGAAATTCCGGTTTTATACTTTTGCCGTTTTCTGTTTAGGAATAAGCTCGACATCACTTCAGTATTTCCGTGTTTACACATCTTTTTACCTTCGTTTTATTAATACAATAAAAACCTTGTACACCCAACAAACGCTAAAAGGGAGTTTTGGAATATTTGTGACGGTACCACTTAACAAGAGTTAATGGAGCTTTTTAGTTTCGTGTTAAAAGTATCTTTTTTTATCCGATTGCTATATAGATGTACTTAGTACACGAATTTTTTTTTTAAAAACTAATAAAATTTAAACAAGTTACAGGTTGCAGGTTGATACGCGAGTTGAGTAGGAATAAAACTCCTTTTAATCATCAGTTCTGTTTATCAGTTTATCAGAAGGTTAATAACAATAAATAAATAAAATTTAAAAATGATTGAATATTAGGATAACAAAAGTTGGACAGAAGTAAATGGTTAGATCAGCTGAATTTGGAAAGCTTATAATTTTTATATGCCTTTTTGGAGGCTGGAAGTGAGAACGCAGAGATGACGTTGCTAGACAAGCTGTTTCATGGAGTAATTGCTTTATAGAAAAAATGATGACTTCCCAGTCTGGAAAAGGATCTAGGTTTGGATAATATAAGGTTATGTCCTTTGAGTGAATTTTGGGCTAAAGTAAAAAAAGGCGCATAAGAGCCGGAATTGAAAAGTTGATAAGTCAGGATAGCGTAACCCCGAAAACGCCTATCACTTAGGAGAAATAATTTTAGGGATTTAAGCCTTTAATAATAAGAAAGGTACTTATACCCACGAGGTTTTTTAGTGACAACCCTCTGTACCTTGTCTAATCTAAGTGCATCATATTTTAGGATGGGAACCGTAACTTAAACACAGTACTCAAAATGAGGTCTCAAATATAGCATCTAAAGTAGGCGTAAACATTTAGGTGAAATCCTTCCAAGATTTCTTGTAAAAAACTTAATAAGCCTGAAACATTTATGAGTAACTATAGAGTAATGCTTAGTAAAATTAGGGAAAAAAATTAAAAATAACTCTTAAATCTTTAATAAATTTGATCTATTTTATTGACTGTGAGTTAGGAGGAAGAAAAAGCAGTGCCATAAGGTCGTCCAAAAGTAATGTGCTGACATTTATCCTTATTGAGTGGAAGCTGATTCTTTATCGATCAATTGAAAATATTGAAAATGTTTGCCTAAAGTAATTCTGGGTTGGTGCCCCAGATCTTAACGTCATCTGCATAAAGCAAAATACTAGAGTGAACGGTTGACCGTAAATCATTTATAAAGAGAATGAATAAAAAGGAGGCCTAAAACAGACCCTTGAGGAACCCCAGAGGAGATAGAACAAGAGAAAGAAAAATCAGACTCTTCCCAAACTTTAAAAGTACGATTAGAGAAAAAATCTTCAATCCAAGCAAGAATAGACCCAACTATCCCTACAGACTTATGCTTAGAGATAAGAAGACTATGTAGAACTTTATTAAAAGCTTTAGCAAAGTTAAAATAGATGGCATTAACAGATTGATAACTCTGAAGCAATTCTGTGATGCTGTTTGAGTAGGTGATAAGATTAGAAAGACAAGACCTCTTAAGCATAAAGCCATGTTGGGCAGGACTAACAAAAAAGATGGTCTAGTAGATGGGATCTAATAAACCTTTCCATATTTTTGCTTGCTGTGGAGAGAATGCTTATTGGCTTATAGTTATCAGGTAGAGATTTACACCCTATTTTGTGGATAGGCCTTATAAAGGCGACCTTCCATATAAATGGCACTTTACCGAATGGGACCAAAAGATTAAGAATATAAGTTAGGGGAGGGGAAAAAATATCCGCATATTCTTTCAAAAATCTAGGACATATGCCATCTGCACCACTAGACATAGACTTAAGGTTTCTGAGGTAATTGGAGACTGAGAGATTAGGGATTGATAGAGGTCTTATAGGTGGACAATCAGTAGTAGGAAGTGACAGAGTATCGACAGGGGTTTAAAAAACTGAGTTAAAGAATTCCTTAAACAGGTTACAGCTAGAAAGTCCTGATAACATCTTACCTTGTTGATCTTTGAGACGAGGAAAAGAAAGAGTGTCTACCCGCTTATTCCTGATAACTTTAAATAGGAGCGTTTTATTAAACTTAGCTTTATTTAGGAGTTTATGTAGTAGATTCCCCCTGTGCATTCTAATAAGTCTAGTGCAGTTATTACAAGTATCTAGGTACCTATAGTAAAAGCAAGGTAGTTTAGTAGCTTTCCACAAATAGAAAACCTTATTCCGTTTATGAATCAATCTGGAAATAGCTCTAGAAAGTCTAGGCTTAGTGTATTTAGAAATTCTAAAAGGACCAAAGAGATTTATTCCTTCAATAACTACCTTGTTAAAAAAAACAAAAACTTTTTCAAGATTATTAGTATACAGATTTTCCCAGTTAGCATTAGTCAGGAAAGCCCTAAGTCCCCTGTTATCAGTTTTCTTAAAATCAGGTATGGGTTTCGGTTTAAGTTTATAGGTGTTAGAGATAGAGACGGAATAATGGTCTACAAAGATCAATGGAAGGTGATCATTTTTCCTAAGAGAAGGTAAATAAGACATGGAATCAACATCTATAAAGTCGTTTGAAAAGACGAGATCAAGACAAGAGGGGTTTATTTCGGATTTATATCAAGTTGAGGAGAGTACATGCTGTTTGAGGGTATGTACAGCACAGATATCCAGAAGATTAAAGTCAAAAACATTAGTTCACATCGAGAGAGTAGCCCAATTTATGGAGGGACAGTTAAAATTTCCCAAGATGGCAAAGTTTTTAAATGGTAGGAAAAGGACATGACGGAGTTCCTTTACAAGTTCAATATTGAAGTAATGATTAAAATTTGGGGGGCGGTACAGCAGAGAGAATAAAGTTTTTAGATTTGAACCTCTTATAACTAAGTGAAGAAAGTCATAAGCAGCTTTGTAATTAAAAGAAACAGTGGTACTAGAGTAAGTTAGACCGTCCCTGACATAGATCAAACAGCCCTCATATTTTTATTTACTTATTTATTTATTTTATTTATGTTTGCTACTTTGAATGTTTGCTCGAGAAACATTTTTCAGCAGTGGACATTTTAGCAAAGCCAAACGTGGGCCCGCATTTTTGTGCCGGTGATGGGATTCGAACCCATGCCCACCGAGGTCCGAATTTGAGCGCTGTACCGCTACACTAAACCAATCCATATAAAACTTATAGTCAAGTGCATTGTCTGATAGCCAAGACTTGGTAATGCCAAGTAAATGCGGGGGCGAGGAGGAAGATAAAAGCAGATGAAGTTCCTCTAATTTATTGCGAAGGCTCAATGCATTAGTGAAATACACATTTAAAGCCGAGGGAAAGGTAGTAGTGGGGAGATTTGTCTTAACCTGTGGAGGAATGAGAGGCGGTGAGAACTCCGGTGTGCAGTCCAAAAATCCTGATTATCAATATCAGTATCCAGCCTGAGGGGAGTGAGTTTCACTATAGGTTGAGCATGAATTTCGGGAATAGGGGGTTTAGAAAGTCTAGCTAAGCGTTTAGATAAAGGTAGGTTTTTCGTGACTTTAACCTCTTTAAATTGAGCCTTGACACTAGTCCAATTTCCAAGTACAGTTTAACTGTCTACAAAAAATGCACAAGAGACAAGAGTGGGTAGAGTTGTATGCTGGTGCTTACAGGAAAGTCTACCGATTAGGAAATTACCGGCCATAGGATGACATTTCTTAACTGTTTAAAACAAGATTTTTGTAGTTAGTAATATCGAGGCTAATAACTCTAACTACAAGATTGCGATCACGCTTCACGCAATTTACATAGTTTTTTGTTTCTTCTAGAATTTCCTTTTGAGAAAGTTTGAGGACGGTATTAGATATAGTAGAAAGGGAGCTAAGACTAGAAACTTGAGTTTTAAGGAAAGCAATTTCATGTGATAAAGAGTTAGATGGCTTAAATAAAGAGAAAATGACAAAATCAGATTTAGAGGAAAAGTCAAAGATCTTATCAATCAGGCTAGATAAAGCATTGGTAACAAAAGTAATCCTAGTGTCTAGTTTGTTAACTCTGGAGAAGAGGGTATGATTATCGCTAACTAGATGTAAAATTTTATCTAACATATCAAACTTATGGACGGTGTCAGAAGGTAGTGCGTGCAAGTCAATTTCACATCTACAATCTATGCAATTATAATCCAGAGGACTATTTGCAAGTTGCGAGTAGTGCGCCGAAGATAGTCCGAAACAAGCCTCGTGAAACCAATTTTTGCAGATGGCGCAGAAAATAGCAACCTTCACAAATTTCTTGCACCATTGAAGACCACAGACGGATGAAATAAAGGAAACCATATCTAATATGAACTTTGTAAAAAGAAAAAAACAGATAAAAATTTAAAAACAGGTATTGTTACTAGGGAAAAACCAGTAGTATTCTTTTGATGGAGATATTAAAATAAAAATAGTGTTAAAGCACGATGCCCAGGCAAAAACGACTACTTAAAAAACAACGTGTCAGATAACCACCAAAAACAGATAACACAAAAACGGTACTCAAATTAACACCAAAAATACAACAAAAAAACAAAACCGAGCACGTAACAATTAACAACAATAAAAGCGGCAACTTTTGATTAGCACGTCACGCAAGCGTATCGCACAGATTCAAAAAAAAGTGTATTCTCTTATTGTCTTGAGTGAACAGGTTCAGAGAGCAGTCACTAGATTGTCTCGTGGCTTCAAATATTTATCCTACTCTTAAAGACTTAAATCCTTAAAATTGTTTCCCTTAAGCGATAGGCGTCTCCGGGGTGATATTTTCTTGACTTATCAATTATTCAATTCTAGTTTTTATTCGCCCTTATTTGCCTTAGCACAAAACTCACTTAGGGGTCATAATCTTAAGCTGACTAAGCCCAGGGCTGACTCCAGATTGAGGTGTTATCATTTTTCTCATAGAACAGTTGCTTTATGGAATAAACTACCTACCAAGGTAATCTCCACGTCATCACTCCCAGCATTTAAAAAACCATATGATAACTATAGGCTTTCTAACTTTACATAAACCGATTCTTTCTTGTTTTCAGTTATCCATTTATTTTTATTTATTGTTATTGTTTTTTTTATATAATTCCGATAAATTGAACCGAGGATCAAAAAACGTTTTACTCCTACTTAATCGTATATTCAACTTGTAACCTGTAACCTTGAGATTCCGCTCACCTGTTAATTTTGCTTTTTGATTGCATTGTTTGTGAAATAGACAGTAGTAATAAAAAATGTTTTCATCTTGTCGAAAATGAAGGATTTTTACCTAAAGGATTGCAGATTTAAACAGAGTTAACCTTTCAACAAATTATCGGATTATTAGCGGTCAAAAACCACGAAATTATGATAATGTTGGAAGAAAACGTGTAACAAATTTGTGCGATACGCTTGCGTGACGTTACGGGTCAAAAGTTTTTATTACTTGTGCTTGCTCGTTGTATTGCGCGTTTACATTTCTGTTTTGTATTTTGGTGTTTTGTGGTGCTTTGTGTATTTGTTTTTAGTGTGTTATTGTGCTTTTGTGTGCAATTGTACAATTTGTGTTACTTAGTTGCCTGATTCTGTACGATCTGTTTATGTATTGTGCCTAATATTTTATTTCTTTAATTGATTATCACTTTGGTTTGCATTGTGATATTTTGCTTATTACTTTTATATTTTTTTCAGAACATAGATTGTAATGACAAAAACTCAAATTTTTATCTGTGGTCGGCGAGGTTGTGGTAAGTCAGTAAAAACACGTATGCTTTGTTTTAAGTGCCATTATTGATTCCATAAAAAGTGCACAGGGTTGTCTAAATCTCACTACAATCATCTCGCTAACAGCGAAGTCGACTTTGTTTGCATGAACTGCCTGTAGTCGTGTAATCATTAGTCTACTGCTCCTATGTTAGATGCTAAACTAGATAAGCTCATCATTTTGGTAAATGAGTTATCTATTAGTAACTCTCTACTTAGAAAGTCTGTAGATGAACTCCAAAGCTTTTATAGTGCACCTTCCTCTAAGCACAAGGCTGAGATTAGTTTCTTAAAGGCCTCTATTACTAATCTCACCTTATTTGTTAAAAATAATCCCCCTTTCTCAGTTACAAATGCGGTTCTGCGTCTCTTTTAAGAAAAAATTATATCTGCCGCCGAACTTTATGCTCGCGACAAAAGAAGAGAAAATAATGTTATAGTAAGAGGTATCCCTATTTCCGTTCTAAACTACAAAAAGGTTGCGCTTGAGGCCATTAAAGCCTGTCATCCGACTGCTTCTGGGTTCAAGGTAATACGCATGACTTGTAAGCGACCTCATTCCTTCCTCCCGGTTATTGTCTCCTGCGATTCCTCCGACACGGCTAGCAAAATCCTCAGCAATTGGTCTTCAGTACGCTCCCTTTTCCCAAAGCGTCGTCTGCATAAAGATTATCCTACTTTGGATAGAAATGTTGTGAACTCTAACTACTGGTGTCTTAAACTATCATTAATCCCTTTAGTTAAATTAACCCCTCTCAAGCTAGGAAGTGATTCCTGTATCCCCAATTTACAAAATTTTCCCCTTGCGCCTCGGAGTCAGCAGCCATTTGTCCACAAATTAAACATGCCACACCCCTATTTCCATTCCCCGCAGCTTAAATGTGTTTTACACAAATGTTTCTAGTTTTTTTAATAAATTAGATAAAATTAAATCACTGATTGCACTAAACTCTCCTCATATTTTAGGGATCGCTAAAACCTGGCTTTTAGATAACATTCTTGATAATGAAATTGCCATTAGCGGTTACAATGTAATCTGACTTGATTCTGTTAGAGGCAGATGTGGGATTGCTTATTTTATGTTAGATTATATATTAACTTCTCTACGATCACTTTTTTTCCGTATGGAATTTCAGTTGGGTATAAATTTCTCCACATATTAGTACATTCTTCTGCTAAGGAGCAAATCCTTTTCTCATTACTCTACAGGCCTTCCCCACTTACAAAAGAAGCTAATGACGCTCTATTAGCTGAACTTGGACATGTCTACTCTGCTTCCTTTAAGCACTCTGTTATCTTTGGTGATTTCAACAGCCCCTCTATCAACTAGTGCTCTCTCTCCTCATCCACTAACTATTTTGATATTCAGCTTCTTTATTTCAGCATTGTCAATGCTTATACTCAACATGTTTTAGCACCTACTAGATTTCGATCTGGATGTATACTTTCTTGCCTGGACCTCATCTCTACAAACTCCTCCTCCTTAATTGACTACGTTAATTATTTGCCTCCCCTTGGAAAAAGTGATCATTCTCTTTTGTTTTTTTTGTCCATTTTCCTTCATTTTTTGACTGGGTACTAAAGCCTAAAATTGAGTCAATCCCAGATTTTTGCAAAACAAACTTTGCTGGATTACGAAATTTCTTAAGTCATTCAGATTGGAGCTTCTCGGCTGAGAATAGCATTGACACCAATTATTCTCGTTTTACTCAAATCATAAATGATGGCATCAATAAATTCGTTCCTTTTAGTCTCCCTACACATCCTAAGTTTAACTTCCCGCGTTCTCTAAAGCGTCATATTCAAAAGCGTAGTGTGGCTTTCAATAAATGGAAAGCTTTGAAACTACCCTGTTTTTATCACCAATATTTAGCTTTGCGTAATAGTTGTGTAGCTTTAATTAGAGCATTCAAAAACAAACAGCTTTATAAGTTATTATTAAAATCGAAAATAGACCGAACCATTTTATTTAAATATATAAAACGTCAAAGGATTTGCGGTGTTTCTCGTCCATGTCTGAAAGGTAACAGTGATTCTTTCCTCCTTCCTCTAGAGGTCTGCTTGTCTTTCAGCTCTTATTTTAAGTCAGTTTACGCAACAGATAGTGACTATCCCCCACTAATAGCAATTCGTCCCTTTTAGTAACCTCACCTACTGTCACCATTCCTTCAGTATTTTATCGGCTTATCAAACTCAAATCCACATCCCGTTGTTCTAATGGCATCTACTCTCGTGTTCTGAAGGAATGTGCAGATATTATTTCCCCCATATTAACTAAAATTTTTAGTCAATCTATTACAGGGACTCTTCCTGATGTTTCGAAACAAGCATATATTAGACCTATTTATAAGTCAGGTGATCGCTACTCTCTATTAAAGTACAGGCCGATTAGTATCCTATCAGTCCCGAGCAAAGTGTTAGAAAGGTTAATCAAGCATCATTTAATGGATTTTTTCCTTAAGAATAAGATAATTCATCCGGCCCAACACGGTTTCTTGCCTCAAAGATCGTGTCTCTCTAAGTTACTGTCTTACACTGACAGTTTCACATCCTTTCTTGATCTGGGTCATAGTGTAGATTCTATTTATTTTGATTTCGCGAAGGCCTTTGATAAGGTTCCTCATTTGTTGTTACTAAATAAACTAGCTAATCTGGGTATCTCAGGCTCCCTCCTTTCCTGGATTAGGGAATTTTCAATTGGGTTGTAACACCTCGCCTTGGTGTGCAATTAGCTCAGGAGTTCCACAAGGTTCAGTCTTGGGCCCTCTACTATTTATTCTTTTTATCAATGATTTACCAACAGTAGTTCGTTTGAACATCCTGCTCTATGCTGATGATGTGAAGATCTGGGGCTCCAACCCTGAATTACTGCAATCTGATATTAGTAATATTTAATAATAATAATAATAATAATTCCAAACAAAAATAACAAAAGACGTAAACTGTGAGATAAATTCATTTCTATATTCTCTTCAGTCACAAACTACTCAAACTGTTAATATGTTAAAAACACTTGAATCTGTGTACATCCGCACACTAAAACCTATCTTGTGTGCACAAAAACAATTTGTAACTTCATTAAATTTAACGTGGACTTAACATATGCATGTTGCATATGTGTATGTATGTATAGTTATAAATGTTAAGTTAATTACATTATATAATTTTATATATATATATACTGATTCTTTATATGTTTGTGACTGAAGAGAATATACGAAATGAATTCATCTCACAGTTTACGTCTTTTGTTATTTTTGTTTGGAATTATAAAGGGAACCCAATGCTTTAAATAATAATAATAATAATTTATTATTGCATTTTTGACTGGTCCTTTACAAATAAACTCCCGTTAAACTGGTCTAAGTGTTTTCATTTAGCACTAGGTAAGATGAACTTTAATAGTTATTTTGTGCCGCTACCTGAACAGCCGCCCATCCTAAAAGTGCATATAGTCAAGGACCTGGGTGTAACAATCGATTCATCTCTCCACTTTTCTGCTTATCACTCCAAAGCTTTTCAGAAATGTATACATCTTATGCATTTTTTCAGACGACACCTAGGTAAAATCTCTCCGGACCTAGCTTGACTTTTATACATGTTATACATTAGACCTCATCTCAAATATTGCATCTAAGTAACCTCCCCAGTGCTCGTTCAAGATTCAACTCTGTTAGAAAAAGTACAAAAAAATTCACAAGACTTCCCTCGGCTCTTAAGTATCTTCCTTATGGAGACAGGCTTTCTAGTTTAAATCTCTTCCCATTAACAGATAGGAGACTCCGAGGCGACTTAATACTAGTTTACCAATTATTTAAGTCTTCGCCAAATCAGAAAACAGTCGTAGAGGACACAATTTTAAGTTGCTTAAGCCCCGGGCAAATAAAAAAATAGGCAGCATTTTTTCTCCCATAGGGTCATATCTGCCTGGAATAACCTCCCAGCATACATTGTTGATGCTCCTAATCTTCATGCTTTTAAATTATTATATGACAAGTTTGCACTATCTAATTTCGTTTAGCACTTAATTCATGTTTTATTTTTGGTGCCTTATTTTGTTTCTTTTAATTGATTAATATTGATATTTTTGAACCGAGGACCATAAGGAGATTTCTCCTAATCAACTCGTGTATTAACCTGTAACCTGTTAGAAATATTTGTAGCGTTACTATTATTTAACAAATGTTTTATTAATTACATTATTTAAAAAAAAAATTTATTTTATCATGTTTGTATTTTAAAATTTACTATTTTTGTCAATATTCTATTTGTTGTTTTACTGCACCGAAAAGTGCGGGATAGATTGAATGTCGTGCCTTTGGAATGTAACGTGGTTTGTGTAACTCTAAGCATTTCTATATTTGTCCGTTTATTTCATTGTCCTTGTACTGGATAATTGTATTGGCTATTTTTGATTTTGATACATTTAGCATTAAAGTTTATGTTTTGCTATAGCAATTACGAAGTACCTGATGATTCATGTTTTCATATTTAGTCAAGAGTTAATAATTGATGTATTACTAAATATTTGTTTAAAAAGGTTGAGTCGGCCAAAATGGCATATTTTAAAAGCTACTTTTATATTAACGTAGATAATGAGTTGAAATTACATAATTTTCCTAATAATAAGCCTGTTATTATTATTTTGTGTTTATTTTTATTAAAAATGTGCAATAACTAATTCTTAAAATTGATGATGCACGTTCAAATCTGCCCTGACTGTGATGTTATAATAATTTTCAAAATAAACATTTAATTATTTTAATCTATATAAGCAAAAATTTAAAAAAATTAAAATAAAATATGTAAAACAAATCGAACAATTGATTATTTACTCGCGAGATGAGGCGCGCGTAACGCTACACGTCCATTGGAGCGCTATTCATTCTTTTCTTTTTTGAGGATTATTGCAGTGCTTTTGCATTGTAATACGTAACTTGTTTTAATATTATTTTTGCATATTTATAATTTTTGCTCGTTTTCTAAAATTGTTTACTTCCACTATCTACCTTGATTTTAACTTGATTTCAAATATTTTTTTTGTGACTAATCCCCCTTTACCTCACAATCCATTTCATTTTTTCCCCTGAAAATTTGAGACAATTTGAGAACCAAGTACTAAAAGGTGTTTTGGCCTACTCAACTCGTGAAAAATCCTGAATCCTGATAAACCTTGAGATTCCGCTCACCTGTTAATTTTGCTTTCTGATTGCATCGTTTGTGAAATGGACAGTAGTGATTAAAAATGTTTTTGTTTTATCGAAAATGAAGGATTTTCACTTAAAAGATTGCAGATTTGTACAAAATTAACCTTTCAAGAAATTATCGGATTATTGGTGGTCAAAAACCACAAAATCATGATAATATTGGAAGAAAACGTGTAACAACAAGTACAGATGATCAAAAAATTATTATAGATTTAAAAAATATATAATAAACCTACTTCAGAAACGAAAAGAAATAATTTAAACAATTTTACTTATTCCACAATAAGAAACAGAAATTAAATCTAGTTTAACTCTACAATCATCAAAGGTTAAGCTATTTATTATCAAAAAATAAAAGGCTGATAGATTAGCCTTTTGTAAACTATGGAATAAACGACACCTTTGTTATTGGCGTTCTGTATACTTTACCGATGAAGCAATAATTCGGGACGAACCATTTGGCTTTAAAAACAAAGTGTTGTGTGGGTCGAGTTTTCAAAAACATTCACTCCTAATTGTTGGAAAGAATGCCCATTCTTGACAAGTAATGTGTTGGTTCGGTATTAAGTATAATCATCCTATCAAATGGAGAATTATATCTGGTACCTTAAATAGTGAAAAATTTATTTCAGTTATGAAGGATGTTTTTCATTATGAAATGCAACACACTTACGCGGGGGTTACTACTGTTTTCCAGGACAATGTTCCATGTCATACGTCCAAAATGGTAACGTCATGTTCATCTAAGTTTACTACATTGAGTAAAAACTCAATTGCCACCTAACAGCCCGGATACCAATGTTATTGAAAATTTTTTCAGTATGTTGAAGCGCAACATCAATAAGCATACTGAAATTGAGGATTTATGTGAACGTATTCGGTTTGTTGTTTAATATGAGATGAAACAAAGATACATCAACATTCTCATCGACAGCATTTCAAAACGCCTGGATTAAGTTATTCAAAAGAAGGGCGATTACATAGATTATTTAATTTTTTGAATTTTCTAATGTCTTTAGTCATTTGGTAACTGAAAAATTGCATGTAATCCGTATTTTTGTTAATAGTTGTTATAAATCATGTTAATTATTTTACTCTTTTTTTGATTTTGCACCAGTTAATATTTTATACAACTTTTTTACTTACAATATATATATATGTATAATTATAGTTTTTTTTCAATTATTATGTAGTATTGTATATTTTGTAAGCAAAGTGACGTTTCTGTTGTATGCTTTGTAGTTGCTAGAGAGGTTTTTGTTAAATAATCACTTTTGTAGTAACTGTTGTGAGATTTATAACATATTTATTGAGAGAATCCCTTAATCCGCTGTTAATTATAAAGAATTAGTATTAGAAATTATTAACACCTGCTACCCTGATCATACAAATTTCAAAATCTTCCGCATGACTTGTGAGATGTTAGATGATCCTGAGGTTTTAAGTAATGGTTGTAAAGTCTCAAACTCCAATCATGGTGATGCTCCTGATTGTTATTCCTCCACGTGGTGCATCCTGGACCAGACTAATAACAGCAGGGACCGAGTCCACAGGGGTATATCTGTTCTCACTGGAGTCCTGCTTAGTGAAGGGGTGTTAGCATACATCCTAGATACAAAAAAATTATCTTAAGGTATTCGTTTACTATATGTAGCCGGTTAGGTTAAGGAAGTTCACCCTGACAGAAAATCAGGCCTCAGGTTCTTATCCTGTGCAAACAACTATGAAACTTCGATCATCCAAAAAATATATGATGGAATCAGCTGCCGAGACCCCCAGGGCATCTGATCTTCCTAACGCATCTGGGGAAGGACCGAAGTTGATGGGCTTGCATTGGAAAGTTAACAAAAATTTACCCTTGTTAACTAACAATGATGAGCCTGACTTATAGTCACCAAGGTGTGAACGGTCAGCCTCTGATGGCTCCCATGGATCTGTCAACCGGCGTCATCTCTCCCGTCTTCCGAAGAAGATAGCCTTGTCAACTCCTGTGAACACTGGCGCCGTCGCAAGGAAGCAATCTTATAGCCGAGAAGCTTTATTTACCCACCCAAGTTCAATTAGCATCCGAAATACACTCCGCATAGGATCATGGAACGTGCAATCACTGTTATCTGTTTTGACTCAAGCATTTACTGCCGCAGAGCTAAGTCGTTATAAGATTGATATTGTTTGTCTTCAGGAAACAAGACTGAATTGTTCGGATCCGTTTCGTCTTCCTACAGCTTTCCAGTCTGTCGCATTATTTCTTCCACTCCCTGTGGTCGATGAATTTACGTACCTAGGCTCGATCATAGATAGTAAAGGATCTAGCTCTTCAGAGATTCGGCGTCGTATTTGCCTCTGCTGCAGCCTTTGGGCGTTTGAGTAAACCTTTATGGAACAAAAGTAATATTTCTATTAAAACCAAGATTAGAATATATAAGGGTTTAGTGCGTTCCATTCTTCTTTACGCATGTGAAACTTGGACGCTCACCCAAGCGGACACGTAAAAGCTTGTTCTTTTTGAGCAAAGCTGTTTAAGATCTATATGGTTTCGCTTGTTGTCCTCCATTGAACGCACTCACTTAATAACTAGCAAAATATTTCGACCATTCTCAGATATTTGTAAGTCTTAACATTTATTGGTCATGTATCTCTAGCACAGTTAAAGAAATTCATTTTAGTTGGTGACGTGGTCACCTTTTCATTATTTTCCATATTTATGCGACATGTAGAACAATCGATCTCGATGGCTTGACAAGCGTAGACAAACGTGGAAGAATAACAAAGTTTCTTGGCTGGTAGACGGCATCCCAGACGTCGCCACTGTTTGCAAAGATTGATGAGGCCGCCTGATTTTTTGTCAGGGTTATCTCCCTTAGCCGAAGGGCTACATGTGGTATACGTATACCTTTAGATACCTTAAGTATCCTGGGTGTATGTCTGCACCCACCCGCCATAGCGGAAGCCCAGTTATACTGCTGTACACTCGGACCCTGCTGTTATTAGTCTAGATGCCTAGGGCACATAGTCCAGGATGCACCACGTGGAGGATTAACAGTCAGGAATATCACCATCATTGGAAATTGAGACTTTATAAGCATTAATTAAATCCTCAAGATCATTAGCATCCCTGTTAAAGAAAGACGATTAAAATGGATTGGCCATGTTTATGTAGATTTCCCACTCATCCAGTCAGAATAGTTATGGAAGCCCATCCACTATCCGGATGGGAATAAAGGCCAGCATATTGAAATTGATTGACTTTCTTTACATCACTTAAGCATATTAGGCACATCAACATTTTACTAAAATAAGCATTAAACATCACATTAGCAATATCAATATTCAAAACACTAAAAATATTTTTGCAAATAGCATTATCAAATTTACGCTTAGATCAAAAACCCAGAATTTGCACATTTCGACAACATGACAACAATTAACTTTAAGTGTTGATAGTCCATATTATTTTAGCATAATTGTATGATGAATATATATATATATATATATATATATATATATATATATATATATATATATATATATATATATATATATTATATAGCATTAGCAAAGACAAATGGGTTATTGTAAAGGTTTGTAGACTAAGATAAGATTACCCCGGTGCCTCCCATCTTGTAGTGGGAGAAGATTAAGGTATTGTAAACGGTCTAAGTAGTTTACATTCTTAGGTTGTCTAGGGACTTTGATAAATTTTACGTAAACTTTCTCTAGTCTTAATGTCAGCATTTTGGAAAGGTGATGTTAGTTGAATTGTATTCACGTACATATTGTACATATCAGCCATCATTCATATGATGAATATATATATATATATATATATATACCTGATACTTATACCGGGGTCACAATTGTTTATTAAAACAATAATCTGTATTATAATCCTACAAATTTATTTTAATTTAATTTAAATTCATTTTATTTATATAATAATAATAATTGTATTTTTGAAAATTGCTATATAATAATTCTAATATTAATGATATTTTTTTGTTTTGTCTAAATCAATGGTCTTGTTAACAATTAGATTGCATGTAAAACTATATCAACATTTTATCTCAGAGTATACCAAAACACCGAAACTAAGTGGTTACAAACACAAGCCATCACATTTATTATTTAACATTTTGTAGTAAGTTATACGAAAAACACTTTAGTAACCCTATATATATATATATATATATATATATATTGTATAATGGCAGTGACCCATTTTTCTGTTTTGTGATAGCTGGAAATGTTTGAGTTAAATAACGACTTTTTGTAGTAATTGTTGTAATGGCTGTATGAAAAATATCATAAAGTACTTTTGCTAGCAAAACCCTTGTTTACTTATTCCCTATTTATTATTAAACCACAATAGAAATAATTGCCAAATATTGCAACAGTTTTATATTCTTAGTGCTTTTGTACTTTAAGCTGAGTTGAAATCACTCTGTTACCAAAACATCCTTCAATTCACAGTACAGACTCTAAAAAAGCATAGTTGTCAAAAGACATTCTTTAGTTTACACGATATTAAAGAAGAATTTCAACGACTGGTCAATTTAATACAACTCAAAACTTATTAAAGAGTCTAAATGAACTATAGCGGCAAGAGTAACTAAACGCAAGGAGAATCAAGTGCCATCCAAACCATCTACAGCGTGCTGTCAATGGCACTACGTAAAAATCTGCAGGGAGACCAAACACAAGTGCAGTATTTGTGACAAAGTTGTTTACACATAAGGTTACTGCAGATATGATCAGTTTTAGACTCAAAATCAACGCAATTATACACTTTATGCAGTCTTATCACTAATAGTGAAATCAATTCATAAAATGAAGTATCTGAGTATCAGAGTAAATGAAATTCCAAAAAAATAACAGTTGGATACAGTATCAGATATTTCTTTAATTTTAAGGAAAATATGAATTAAATTGGGAAGAATTCCAACGTCAGCCATTGCAATAAACGCGTCAAGAGGAAGATTAACCTTTATGAGTGTGATTTGTCGTTTATTACTGTTTGTCGATCACGTTAATCCGTTAGCAAAATTTGATGTTGAATATTTGTCAATAAGAGAACTATGTCAAATCAACAAAATTGGCATTTTCCAAGACAACGAAAAACACTGAATCACTGCCATCAACAATATTTGTTAAACATATTGCAATATTTTTAAAAATTTGCTTGGTTGTTGTACAAAAGCCACAGTACATTTGCAGCTGTATCCAAATGTAACTTCAGTATTCAAAGGGAGACGACCATTGGTAGACCGGGGTGTTCTAGCGGTACAGCGCTCAAATTTGGACCTCGGTGGGCATGGGTTCGAATCCCATTACCGGCACTGAAATGGGGGCCACGTTTGGCTTTACTAAAAATGTCCAATGCTAAAAGTTGTTTCCTGTAAAACATTTAAAGTAATAGACATAAAATTAAAATAAATAGATATGCAATAGCTGTTTAAAAACTCAAACAATTAATCTCATTATATTCCAGTAAGCACAATAAAACGGTTATTACATTGATAATTTAATAGCAGTTCTTCCAACTATATTTGTCAAAATTATTATAGAAACAAAACACGATCATTTAATGACGATAGCAATTTACTACTTATCAACACACTATTCAAATAGGTTTGACTGCTGTTTTAATCAATTATATAAAAAAACTAATTTATTGATTATTACTGCTTTGAATGTTTTACGGAAAACACTTTCGAAGCCGGTTTGCATTTAGTGCCGGTGGTTGGTATAAATAAAATCTTCGTAATGTCTACTCACGCGTATGTATAAATAACAATATTATTTCAGTATTATAGTCACAATAAATAAAATAATTACTTAGAAAAAATTACTTACAAACTGTTTTACTTTAATTTTTAAAATATAAAAAGCAGTTAAGATCTACAATTTGGACACATTGTTAAGAAATGGACGAGTGTTTTCATTACAAATTTTTATACTACTACTATTTCGGATGCATATTTTCTACATTATAATCCGTCCAACCTGGAAAATTGGATATAAAATTGAACTAAGCCAATGAAAATAAAAGTAAACTAAATTTTCCAATGCTACATAATGTACTAGCTTTTTTCAATGTAACTTTGACGCAACTATCATTTATAACAAAATAGATAAAATAATGTTGTGAAATAGTACATATTTATACTTCCGCATTATTGCTTCATATTAATTTTTATTAATTTGAAAAAACTAAATAACTAATTTGTCAGTAAATTTGCAAAAATTTAAAGCGATGTCTTACATTTTTTTTGTCCTAAAATGATTTGGCTACAAGCATATACAAAATAATCTAGCTAATAACATATGACTCACGCCCTGCGGTTATCTGTAAATAGTTGTGAAACATTTAAAATTCGTATAAAACAAAACTGATTAATCAAAATAAGAGTGCTTGAATCCTAAGTAATGCATTAGCCATTTTCAATATGACTGGCGTATCTATAACTTACAAAAAAATTGATAACATTTTAGAGAATTCAATAAATCTAAATAACTATTTTATGTCAGTAAATTTGCAAAAATTTAAAAGCAATGTTTTCCATTTGTTGTTGATCAAACATGATGTAATTACAAGCATTTATAAAACAATTCGACTGGTAATATGTTACTCACCATTTGTGTTGGTTGTAAGCATGAGTGAAAACGTAATTTATATTTGTATGTAGCACAAAATGGATTAACCAAAAAAAGAGTGCTTTAATCCTGCGTAGTGCACAAATTAATTTGATGAATTTATAATAATAATAAGAACTAATATTACAACGTACTGAATTTCTATTAATAAATATAAAGTTAATATTAAGTACATTGTATGATTTAAAATTTTTAATATTTATTTTTACAAAATATCAATTGGAGATAACAAATTAATTGCTATTAAAATTCCTTTCAATGTTGACATTAATTTTTTGAGGGGTGAAGTTGTACAAGTGAATGACTTAAATGTAAATAAAATTAGAGTTAATTACTCTACAAAATACACCGTTTAATAAGCAATTATGGTATTTAAGGTTTACAATTTGAAGATATATTTTTAAGAAATCTACGAGTGCTTTCACTACATATTTAATAATAATAATAATAATTTATTACTCAAAAAAGCATTTACAGTATTGCATTTTTTGAGGTACAAACCAATTTACAGGTCTGATCACAAACTATAAAAATTTTTAATATATTAATATATATTAAAATAAAATAAATATTGATAATGTTATATACATTTTAAAAATAAACAAATAATAAAATGAACAATTTTATTTTGTTGGTATTTGCCCGCACAATTTGAACTAAAAATAATTTGAAAAATGTTTGGTTATAATTGTATTATTAGTAAACTGGGGGTTATATAAAGAGAAATGTATAAAAATTATAAACAATAGTTGGAAAACGGTAAACAATGTATATGAAATAGTATTATTTTTTATTTAGATGGGCGAATTGCGATTTTTAAGTGAACAATATAATGAAAAGAAGTTTCTCATGGACCAACAAAATAATCGAACGTTGTTTGATTAGTGATATTGGAAACAGTATGGATGTTGATGTATTTTTTTAAATTAGATTTAAAAGCTTTAAAGTTTTGTATTTTTCTTAAATTGATTGGTAAATTATTCCATAATTTAGAATATTTAATTAAGAAAAATTTTGCTCTCAGGGATGATTTATGATGCAATTTACGCACTGTATATTCTTTATTTTTTAGTTTACGTTTAAATTTGTTTGTATCAAATTTTATTGAATAGTTCAAATTATTATTGAAAATTGATTTATGGAATAACAATAGATTTATTTGGATCCTTCTTAGCCATAGAGGCTCAAGATTGAGCAATTGATTTCTTTCTTTGTATTCCATATTTGATGAAAAACCAATGATCATTTTTGTAAAATACCTTGAACATTTTCAATTTTCATTAAATTTGTTTTTGATGTAAATTTGTGAATGAAGCAGCAATAGTCCATTATTGGCCGAATAGCATATTTAAAGAAGGCTATTTTGCTTTCTTTAAAAATAAATATATTATTTGCTAGTCCTAATAATTTTTTGCATTTGTTAGTAATATGGGATACATACTCACAAAATCGTAAGTCTTTTGAGTACCAGGTGCCCAAGTCTTTAATCATTGATATAGTTTTTATTGTGTAATTACCCAAACTGATTGGATGTACAAAACGTCAGCCAAATGAATAATAGAAAGATTTATTGAGGTTTATTTCTATTTGGTGGTTAATGCACCATTGATAGAAGTTTAATAAATCTTCTTGTATATTTCGGTGCGTTGATTCCGAGCTTCTATCGTAATTATATGCTATTTTAATGTCATCCGCAAAAATAAACATTTCACTGTGTGTTATTGCTCTATCAATGTCGTTGATATAAAGTAAAAAGAGGATAGGACCTAATACACTACCTTGAATGACCCCACAATCAATTTTTTGAGGCATTGAAACTTGATTTTTAATTTTGACTACTTGGGTTCTGTTTGTAAAAAAACGATTTTAACCATGAAAGTAGTGGGTCAAGAATGGCATATAAATTAATTTTTTGAATGAGTTTATTATGGGGTACTTTATCAAATGCTTTTCGTAAGTCAATGTACAGGACGATTATAAATTTTCCTTTGTCTTTTTTTTGTGTGACATAGTCAAAGAACTTGATCTGGCATGTGGACGTTGATTTTTTATGAGTAAATTCATGTTGGGATGGATTTAGTAAATTATTGTTTGTCAAGTGGTTTAAAATTTCAAACTTACCTATTTTTTCCATGATGCGAGAGATTATTGAGGTAATGTTTATAGATCTATAATTATTCAAATTAGCTTTATCACCGCATTTAAAGATGGGCGTAATATATTATTGCTTCCAACTTTCTGGATAAATACTATTTGTAAGACTAGTTTAAAATAGTTTAGTTAATATAAAATGGAATTTTTGGCAACCATATTTTATTATGTTTGTCGTGATGCCATTCGGGTCTGGGTTGTTGGAGTTTTTAAGTGATTGGATCTCCTTTTTAATGTTATCTGGGGTAAAGATAATCGTTGTTTTAAAGGAATTTATGTTTCTTGTTTCGTTTAAAGAGATATTGTTGTTGAATGTATAAGAGTAATTTGAGGAAAACGATGTATTGAATGCATTACATATATCCACAGTATCGAATAGGATTTGTCCATTGCGTTTGAAGATATGGGGTATGGGATCTTTCGATTTAGTTCGGAATTTATGAATTTTTGATATGTTTTCAGTGATGTTTTTTTGTAGAGCTGTATGTTCTTCAGATATTAGGGTACGTATACGGTGTTGTTCTAGCTTTTCATGTATTTGAAGTATTTTGACAAAGTGTTGAAGCATTTGCTTTTATGATATTCTTTATTTAGTTTTTTTAACTTTATTCTAATTAGTTTAGACATCCATAACTTACCATGGATATCATAACGTTTGCGAGTGGGGAATAAATTATGTACCATATAGTTTATATTTGCAATAAGGTCTTGATTAATAAGGTTAACATCATTTAATAATAGTAATTTATCCCAATTTAATGATCAAATAAATTTATTTGTTTGGGACCAATCAGGTAATTTAAAATCAATGTAATGGTTAGCTAATACGTTTGTGGTCGGTTTATGGAAATGAAAAAAACATGAAATTACTTTGTGGTCACATCCTAGGAGGGGGTTGTTTATGTTGATGTGCTTTACTATTATATTTTTAGTAAATATTAGGTCTAAAGTATTTAGTTGTCTAGTTGATTTGTGTATGTGTTAAATCCAATCTTGCAACAAAGTAGTTGTAACTATTTTGTCATATTTGGGTGGGTAGGTTAAGGAAGACCACTGTATTTCAGGTAGGTTGAAGTCACCTCCAGTAAGGAAATAATTAAATGGTTGACTAGATATATTGTTAAACATGTTGATAAGATTGTCCAAATGTGCATTCGAAGAATTTGGGGGATTATAGACACATGTTAATAGTAGTTTAAGGTTATCGTTCAGAACTATTGAAACGCCTATAATGTCCTGTTTATTGTTGATGGGTAAATCGTAGTGTGATGAGGGGAAGGAGTTCTTAACGTAGATAATACATCCACCTCCTCTATATTCAGTTCTATCTTGTCTGAACATGTTATAAAGGTCGATTGATATTTTGAAATCGGGGATAGAATCATAACACCATGATTCAGTTAGTAAAATTGCGCTTGGAGAGTGGATAGATGCATAGCTTCTTAAAATATGGATTTTGTTTAAAATGGATCTGGCATTGATGATAACTGGGGTAAAATAATTAATGTTGTTTCTGTGTGTATGTGTAGAACTTTTCACTATTGGCAGTTGTTGTTTGTGTTGAGCAAAATGGTTTGAATAATTTGATGATTAGAATGAGAGGAGTGTATACGTTTGTGATAATTTTGCTTAGGAGTGATTAAACGAAATTGGTTTAGATTAGCACAAATTAAAATTGGTGATTTTGTGATGATAGAGCGTATGGTTGTGAATGACGTGAAATTAATTGTTGGATTTTGTGTAGAAGATTTACGGAATTTTGAAAATGAATTTTGGGGCTGGGTTTAAAAAAAATTAATTTTCTGTTTTTATTTATTTGGGTATTATAATATGGTGTTTTTTTGAAATTGTATTGGAGGGTTGAGTATTTGTCAACAACAGGTTGGAAACAAACAACTGGGTTAACAATACGATTTGGAGGTTTTAGAAAATGATAAACTGTGTTTACTTTGAGAGGAGTTGTTTGTCTGGTTGTAATTGATTGAGTTGGATATATTGTTTGATGGGGAACATAAGTGTTGATATTTAAACTTTGTTTGTAATGATTCACTTTGGGGTATTTAACATTGAATGCGGAGCCAAAAGTGGGGTGGTTATTTGTTTGTATATTTTGATTTGTGTAGAAGGGTATTGGCTTCGGTTTAGTTCCAAGTAGACTTGTAATCCGATTTGCTGAGTATATGATCGGCTTGCTTGAGTAATGTAGAGGTTGTGCATGCTTCTGTGATAATTGTTGTAGGTTATTGGGTTTTTCATGTAAGTGCTTTTTAAAAAATTGTTTATTGTAGAAGATTGATGATGAAATTTGTCGATTAGGTTGTTTGATTATATTAGTTGTTTGAGGGTTGCTATGTATAGTATTTTGGTCAGCAGTTCGGGATTTATTAGCCATTTGAATACGATGTTTGTAGCATATGCGTTTGCAGGGTGTAAGGTCTTTAGATATGTTAATATCTTTATATTGGGTTAGTTGCTGGATGAGTTTTGAGAAGTTAATGTTTTAAAACAATATATTTTTAAATTGCTTTTTGTTTGTATTAATTTTAATATTTATAATCATTGTTAATTATTACGCTTTTTAGAAAATATTATTATTATTATTACTAAACATTTTAATTAATTGTGTAAAATTAAAATTAAAATTTTATTTTCTGCGTTTTATCTATACATCGCCTTGTCACAAATAGTTTAAAAAAAAAGAAATAAATGTAAAATATGATGTGTTTATAAACATTAATAAATTAATTATTTATGTTTTTGATTTATATGTATTTATATGTAATAAACGTAAATTAATATTATTAATTTCTATAAATATAATTTCTATTTTGTATTTTAAATGTTACACTATTTTTTATTTAAATATACAGAAATATATATAATTTATTATTATTTTGTTCTATAAATTACTGAAGATTTACAAAGTTTTATTAATATTAAAATGTTTTTATTTAATTTTAAATTTTAGTAAACGTAATTGTAATTGTTACTATTATTATTACTATTTGAATTGCAATGTGTTAATTATAAAAAAACATTTATCCATGCAATTTTTGGTAAAATAAAAATATTTTTAAACATTTTCTTTTCTTAATGTAGTAATGTTAATTTAAAGGTTGGTAAACTAAAATATTTATGTATAAATTATTTAGAATTTGTTATTATTATTATTAATTTAAATCCTTTTTTAATTAGAAAAATATGACTTGTTTGAAAACATTTAAAAAAATAATTTAAATTTTTTACAAAAAAAATAATTAAATACTGTAAGGTAATGTTAATTTTAAAACATTTAGGTTTTTTTAAAAATTTGCTTTATTTAATTAATATTTATTAAGGACAATATTGAAACAAAAATATGTTTAATTATTTCCTATGTTTATTTTTTTAAATGTATTTTATAATAAACTTCTTCTTGATAAGATGTGTGAATTAAATTGTAAAAGTGGTACATTAACAATACCGGCAAAAAATCAAAACAAATCATTATTTAAAATATATATGTTGTGTTTAATTTGGGTTTAGTAAATTATTTAATATGTACAATAAATAAAATTATTGTTTATTTTTTTGTACATTAAAAAATAAAAATGCTTACGGTTTTTTGCTTTAAAATAATATATTTTTAAAAAACTTTTTTGTTTATTATAATTAAAAATTATCGTTAATAATTGTGCTAGTTTTTATTTTAAAAAATTATTGGAAATAACTTTAATTAATTGTGTAAAATTAAAATTAAAATTTAACTTTACTTAGTTTAAATTAGAAATAATATGATATAAATAATTGGTTTAGAGCGCCAGGTTGACAACATGCCTGTGTAAAAGTCTATATTTCTACAAAAATAATAAAACATGTTGGCAAACAACTTTACAAAAATCATTAGTATTTAATTAATATTCAACTTTACACAAAGAATAAAGTTGAGTATAAAGCAAATCAATACTTATTTTTTTAATTTAAAAAAATTTTAATGCAAAATGTAAACCAATAATTTAATATGAAATGTAAGCACATTATTTTGTTGCACATATTTAAAAAAAAACAAAAAAATCCAACAAAATATATAAATACATCAATTTTATACTTTTTACATAAATAAAGACTATTACATTTATGTTGTTATTTATAAATGAATACAATATCGTTAGCAATAGTGTTTGCAAATGTTTTCTATATATTTCTATATATATATTTCTATTTATTGTACATACATTTTACAAGTTTTTTTAAAAACTTAATGAACACCAGTTTGTTTTTAATACAAAATTTAACTAAATTAAATTTAATTGATTTATTAAAATTTAGAGTAAATTATTTTAAATTAATAGAATGATTTAGACAACATTACTTTTAAAAAAATCTAAAAATTAAAATAACCACGTTAAGCCAAACTATAAAATAAGGTATTTTTTATTTTATCCATTAATGTTAAACAAGAGATTTTTCAAATTATTTAAATTAAATTGTTAGGCACGTATTTTAAAAAAAATATGTATTTAGAAATAATTGTTTTTTATTAATTATTTAAATAAATATATATTAAAAATTGAAACAATTTAAATTATCTTTTAGAAAATAATTAAAAATTGAAACAAGGTATGTAAAATGTAAAATCATTTTATAATTTGTTCATGCTAAATCATATATTTTTATTTTATAAGAATTTTATAACTGATTAGTTGTTTGTTATACTAATTGATGCTATTTTTAAGTAAAACATAATTATTTAGTAAATATTAAAAAAATTCGTTACAAATAAAATATGTTATTATAAGGTACACTTTAATACAGTCTTTATTTTCTTTTTATTAAAATTGTTTATATTTAGGTTTTTGACAATTAATTAACGCAAAATTTGTAAAATAATATATTATAACAATGTAAAAATTAATATAAATTTAAAACCTTAATAAACAAACGTGCGTATTGTTTAAAATTATTAAATAACAAGTGTCAAATTACTTCAAAATATATCATATAATGCCTATTTAGTTCATTATAATATATGTAGGTATCTAGCACTTGCTAAACATATTAAACAATTATGAAAACGTATAGTAGGTAATGTTATGTTAAAATGTGTAATATATTATGTAAATGTATTTAATAATTGTAACATAAAACAATGTTTGCTACAAGAATGAAGCATACTATTCTTATTTATTAAAACATAAATACTAACATATAATTTGTTTAAAAACTTGAATGCACAAACAGCAATATAGAAACTTTATAATTTTAACAATTTACTATACGTTGTAATTATGAATTTAAATTGTACTAATTAAATGTATTGATATAAACATTAATACCCAATTTTTTATAATATTAACAAAATTATATATAAATAAGATGTTATTTTGCATGCTGTTTATTTACGTTTTAATACAACCAGACATTAATTAATAACGCGTAAACCGAGATTCTAAATAAAAAAATGTTTGTTTTTTAGTACGCAACGTTTTTTATTTTAAATAAATTACAGCTAAAGTAAAACACAGGGTTTAATAAAAAAACAGATTGTTAATTTTAAATTGTATTTTACATCAGTATTTACAAACATTTTAAACATTTAAAACTATTTTTAAACATTTTATAAATAAGGTTAATGTTAAATAATTTATTAAAAATGTTGTTTGTGTTTAAAATAAATTCAAATTATATAAACTGATACAATTTATTAATTATTAATAAAGCCTTGTCTACTACTAAGCAGAGTTTGCAATTATTTTTTGATACAATTTGTATTTCTAATTTCAAAAATGTATTTAAAAAAATATTGTACGGCTTTTTATCCAATAACAGATTTAGCACCGTTTTTACAAAACAAAATAACAACTATATAATTACGGTAGATTTTATGTCCAAATTTTAAGATTAATTTAATTAATCATTTTACTGTATGCTGCTATATCCACATTAACAATGTTTGTTTATATTTTTTAAAAGACTTGTTGTAACAGTGTCCTACCAAAAAATTAAGCGTACATTTTACGTTTCAACATTAAATTAATTAAATTAATTTTACAAATTAAATATTATTTGCGTTTTTAAATTAAACCTGTTATCTGGTTACGTTTCATTACATTTTTGCTGTTATTTGTAGTAATAAATACATGTAGTTTACACTGTTTTATATATAATACTAAATTAATACAATCTAAATAAGTTTTATTTAATGTTGTATATTTGTCTATTAATATAAAAATTTAAAAATTATTTATATATATAAAACGGCTTACCATCTTTTGGTTACAAAATAAGCATAAATAATTAACATTTTAGTATTAATAAATTACTAAATTGTTAAACTTAAATAACAAAATATTTTATTTTTGCGTTATACTTAAAGATTCTTTTGGCACAAAAAAGTAAATGTGATTTTTTGTGTATTATAAATAATAATAAACGAATTCTTTATGTTTTTAGTCTATATGTAATTATATGTATTAAACTAAATTAATATAAGTAAGTACTATAATTGTAATTTCTACTTTATATTTTAAATATTACACTATTTTTTATTTCAATATACAAAAATATATATAATTTATTATTATTTTGTTATATAAATTACTGAACAATTACGAAGTTTAGTTAATATTATAAAAAATGTTTTGTTTAATTTTAATTTTAATAAAAAAAATTATTATTAGTATTTTTTAAATAGCAATGAACTAAATAAATATATTTTTATATACAATTTGTGGTAAAATAAAAAAAACAAACATTTTTTTTGTTAATGAAGAATTGTTAATTTAAATAATAGAGCACAAAAAAATTATTTATAAATTATTTAGAATTTGTAATTATTATTATTAATTTAAATCCGTTTTTGCTTACAATAATATGAGTTAACAAAATAGATTTATATAATTCTAAGTTTTGTTAAAAAAAAATGCAAATATAAATTAAAATTTTAACAAAAACAATAAAGTTTAAATACTATAAAATAATGCTATTTTATAACATCTACAATTTTTTAAATATTAGCTTTATTTACTTAACATCTTTTAGTCACAAAATTAAAACAATTAAAAAAAAACTATTTGTTTTAAAAAACATTATTTAATAATGATCAAATTGTTTATAAGTTTTTTGTTTACATAAATTTACGTAAAATAAGATGAGTATTTTACAACGTCATATAAACAGACCAGATTTACTATATTAGTATTAACACAAAATGACCATATTTAGTGCACTATATTTGTGCACATTACAATTTAAATGTGGGTGATGCTCACAATGTTTTTAAAATAAATACTTCTAAATTAAAGAAATAAAAACTACAAAAATGTACTTTTATTATTACATAACAAAATTAAATAATTAAATATTGCCAACTAATGTCATCTATCTCAAAAATATTGATTTAAATATTAAAAGAAATATTTAATAAAGAATTAACATTGCTTTAATAGCAGTTACAAACTATAAAACACTTGCTAATCATATTAAACGCTAATAAAATCGTCTTTTAAATAATGCTATGCTAATATTTGTAATACATTGTTTTATTTAATTTTTAAATTATAATATACATCACTTTTGTTATAGCAATAAAAAATAATATTTTTATTTATTAAAACATAAAACAAACATATTATTTGTGTAATAGTAACAATTTTTATTAATAATTTTAATTTTTTTTAAACCATATGTTCGCCGAATTGACTATATTTATATTTATAGTCATATAACATTTTATTTTATTTTGTTTCTATTATTTGTACTCCTACTTATTAAATAAATTTGTTGTTGTTTATTATTATTATTAATAGTGAAATGTTTTAACGCTTAATATATAAGCAAGCAACAATTAACAAATTTATAATATAAACAATTTAACCAATCTTTACTGTCTGTTATAATTACAATTTTAAATTGTATTAATTAAGTGTATTAATATAAAGATTAATACCTAATGGTTTATAATTTTGATAAAATTATTTATAAATATTATGTTTTTTTGCATGATGTTTATTTACGTGTTAACACAGACATACATTATATTTAATATTTAATTATAAATAACAAATATAATTATATTAATGTTTTGGTTATATTAAAACTTTGTAATTGTCTTGCATATTTTGTGACCAAATTGTGTTTAATAACTATATTGATACATACACAGAATGCTATATATACTTATTCTTTTGAAAAATTCAAAATAAGAAATCTAACCTGATGCTTAAAATATACATACAATAAAAATTAATATTTTTTATAAAATGTGATGTAAAAGTGTAAAATTGGTGATAATTTTGCTGCACCACAAATAAGTAAATATTTCCTACTACAAAATTAATTTTTTTTAAATTTGTATTTGACAAGCTATATAATATACGTAGTAAAATTTATTAAAATGCATTATTTTATCTACGTTTTTAATTAAATATACTTAACCGTTATTTTTTTAAAAACATAAATAGTTATTTTTTTGTTGATACTTATTATAACTACTGTAATTATTATTGTTAATTATTTTATTTACTTTATTTACTACTAATGGCATTATTATTATTTTTTTGTTAATCGTGCTGTAATTTTATACATTTTTATATTCAAAAGTAAAACTATTTAAATTTTATTTTTGTTATTACATTATATACATTATTTAGCATACATTATTTATACATACATTTATATTATTTTAAGCAATTAAAAAAAATTGCATTTTACAAAATTTTTTTAAAAAATTAACAATAATAAAAAACAAAGACTGATTGCAATATTCAAACTAAGGAAATTATTTCACAATAAAACAATTAAATTGTTATAATTTTCAATATATTTATTAAATTAATTAATAATAAAATTATAATTTTTATATTAAAATTAATATATATATATATATTTAAACTACATGCCTCATATAAAAAAAGAATTTTGCATCAAACATTTGATTGATCAAATGAAAATAATTTTATAATAATTTTATAAAAATAATTTAAAAAATCCTTTGTTTAAAAAAAAAGTAAAACAATAAAAAAATATATAATTTAATGTGACTAGTTTAAAATTTTTGTTTAATTTGGCGATAATTTTGTCCGGTTTTTTCTTTTAATTTTTATAGGATTACGCAAAATTTTTCATACCCAATAAAATTAAATTAAGTCAATTTTTATGTTAAAAACGGAGTAATATTTAGCAACTCTAAAAAAAATTGAAAAATAAACATGTTTAGTGTGCAAAAAATGTTAGTGAATAAAACATTAAAAAATTAAGTGTAGTGTGTATTTTGCTAAACATTGCATTTTTCTTGCAAAATAAGTAGCTTTCGTGTATTATCTACATATAAAATGTGCAATTAAATGTTTGTGGTTAAAAAAAATGTTTCGAACAAACCTAATTAAAAACAATAAGAAATTAATAAAAATATTTTTAATTATTGTAGTCATAATTTTAGCAATATGTTTCAAAAGACTGAAAATATGTTCAAAAGAATGCTCCGATGTACATTCACAAAATGGTAATTTGTTTTTTACTATAACTTACAGTTTACTATTTGTTTAACCGATTTCGACAAAAAAAATCTTGTCAAACCAAAAAACGGATCTATATACATTTGATATTCAACATTCCTGAATAAAGTACTATTAATTTTATGTTTGTTTTCTTAAAGGGTAAGTTTACAAGTTGTACAATGACGTATTACTTACAGAGATTATTGTATGTGTTATAAAAAATCGAGTTTTAAATAATTGTGTTTGTACCTTGATAGACTGAGATATGAAATCAATAGCAAAAATTATAAAACATAGTGAATGTTTTTTAAATTGGTTACATTATACAGTTTGTAACTTTTTATTTACATATTCATGTAATTTTGTTAATACATTTATTTATTTCACGACTTAAGTGCATTTTTGTTTTAGTTTTAGTAAATGGTGTTATTATGTTTTCATGTTAATTGTTATATATTGTATTTTTTTATAACAATAACTTCATAATATTGTGTTCAACCTTCCGTCATTTTGTAGTAGTGACGATAGAGTTAATGGTACTTTAAAAGTAATTAGTTTTAAAAAAGTAGTTACTATACTAAAACATATGTATTAATCAAATAATTCAAAAAGCAACTTGGTTTAATTATTATATACAATATGATTTAATAAATAAAACATAATTACAATTTTATTAATATCTATTGTTAATACAAAAAAATTGTACAAATGTTTAACTCGTTTAAAATTGCATATCGAAAGCAATTATTAATTTTAAATATCACGTTAAATATTAAAAAAACAAAACACATAAAGTATTTTTAATTAACAGATGATTAAGTAAGTAATAAAATATAAACTGTTTATAAATTAAAATAATTGTCTATATTTGTAATTATTTGATCAATGCGGTTTTAAAAACTGTTGTCGAAATTCTTAATATATTTTTGTTTTATCACATATTGAACAACAAACCTAATAGAATCACACAGGTTATTAATTTTAATATGTTTATTAATGTTGCGCTTTAGTACAATAAAAATATATTTAAAAAGATTTACGTCCGGACTGTTATGTGTGTTGTTGATTTTTACTTATACATTGTATACATTACTTTAGCTACAAATATGTTTTTATGACATATTTCCGTTTTCTAAAAATTTGTAATATTTTTATTGTTATTATATTATTATTATTATTATTATTATTATTATTATTTATAGTTATTGGCTTAGATATTTTAGTAGAAGTAGCTTTAAGCACACACAAAAATATGTACAATTATTAAAAATACAATACAATTAGCAGTGTATAACATCAGTCCAAAAAAAAGTAAAGTAAGGTTAAATTACATTGGCTAAAGACAAAAAAAAAAATTAAAAATCAAAGTATATTCAAAAGTCATGTTCAATATGATATGCGTAAAGAGACATGGTATTATGTAGGGCACACTATGTGCAAATATGTCAGTATACATAAAATGCGAATGATTCATGACTCATGAGTAAGCATGGCTTATAAAGTAATGCCTTGGATTAAGGTTAATAAATGGTCACAAATTAAAATGGGCAGATTACAAACAACGGTAATTGGTTAGACCAAAAAAAACGAAAAAAACACACTCATGATTTGGATAGGCTAATGTAAAAGTCACTTTAAACTTTGTTGGGATTGGATAGTACCTTGCTAAATATGGCAGACATAAATTTAAGTACACATTGGTTCTGCATTTAACGTGTATATGTGATCTTTTTGTCATTCCCGATGCAAATGATTTGCTAAAATCACAATAAAGTGGATGATTGAAGTTGTTGAAAATACGACTGATTAATTGAAAACATTCCTTAAAGTGTCAATGAATTATTTCATAAAGAATGCCATTGTAAGGAGTACCTGATGATTGGCTAATTATAGTAATACATTTTTTTAACTTCATAAAATCCTTTCCTTTTAGTCCCGGAACTATTACAGAGGAGCAATGCAATACTATTGGATAAAATGTAGCTTTAAAATACTATTAATAACATGTTGGCAGGCGCAGGTTCCTTAAACGTCTTATGTAGTAACATAAACCTCGAGTTTTTGTAAACAAATGGTCAATGTGATCGAATGATCAGTTTGCTATTTAGTAAAACACCGAGATATTGAAAACTATCACAAGTGTCAATTTCTACATTTTTAATACAAACCTTTGGATAAAAAGGATTTCAAATTAAACAAGTTAATACATTTTTAATTTTAAGAAAAATTAATTTTTGTTAAAAACAAACAACATTGTATTTTTTTAAATTATAATATTAATATTTTTTTAATTTCCTAACAATTGTTTTATAATTAAAACAAAATTGGACATTATTTTTTGCTGCTGCCGTATCTGCATTGCATTTTCCTTCTTACCAATTATTCATATTTTTGGATCAGCGTTTTTTACCTGTTTATCCAAATATTTTACTTATCATTAAACATTTTTTAAATAAGGTCAATGTTAAATTAAATATTAAAAATAAATTAGTTTTTTTCAAATTGATACAATTCAGTGATTATTGATCGAATTTCATCTTTTACTAAGCACATTAGTTGCACAATTTGTAATTATTTTTAAAACAATTTTAATTGTTTATTAAACTTTTTACTTTATTTAATTTTTAAAATATATTTTTTAACAAATGTCACGGCCCTTTATCTAACTACAGATTTGGCAGCGATTTTACGCAACATGAGAGCAGCTTTGTAAATATAATAGATTTTATATCCCAAATTTAAAATAAATCTTTTTTAATTATTAAAAATAACCTTAATTATTTTATTGCATGCTACTAATATCCAAATTAACAAGTATCTAATTTTTAAATAAAAAAATTGTTTTTACTGTGTCCTGCATAAAAATGTGTATACATTCCATGTTTTAGCACTAAACAAATTGGATAAATTCTCAAAATTGATTATTACGTTCATTTTCTATTTTTAAAACAGACATGTTATTTAGTTAATTAGATGTTTGCTAATGTTTGTAATAATAAATTGTTTTATTTTATTAAGTAGTATATATGTTTACAAAAACTAGTTTGGTAATCAAACTTGAGGTTGAATATAATAAAATATTTTTGTTATAAACTGACCAGTGTTAGTAATTTTTTTAATGCAAACTAAAAAATATATTAAAATAAAATCTACTATATACAACAATAAAAAGTTTAATTGTACTGTTTAATGAATTATTATTTAATTTTATTTAATTATAATGTAAAAACTTGTTTGTTTATTTTTTTGCGTTTAGAAGTTAATAGTACTTATAATATTTTGTTAAAATATCAAATACATGTAGGTTACATTGTTTTGTAAATAATACTAAATTACTTAACTCTGCATAATTTTTATTTAATACAATTAATATAATTATTGAAAAAAATATTTATATTTACAAAAACGCTTACTACCTTCTAACAAAATAATTATGTACAAATAAACGTTTAGTATAAATAAATTACAAAATTACCAAACTATAATAATACTGAATTTTATTTTTGCGTTATATTTATAAATTACCACCACAGAAGCAGTTTTTTTTAACAAAATATGTGTTTAATTTGTATTTGTTAAAATTGTAATATGCGCAATATATTAAATTAACGTTTATAAAGAAAATTTTTTACGTTCTGTTGCTTTACAACAATATATTTTTAATTGATTTTTGTTTATATTAATATTAGTATTAATAATTATTGTTAATTATTAAACCTATTAAAAAATATTATTATTATTATTATAAAACTTATTAATAACTTAAGCAAAATTAAAAATTTTTTTTTTGCGTTTTACTTATACATTGCTTCGGCACAAGTATTTCTTTATAAAGGAAATAAATGTAAAATATAATATGTTTATAAACAATAATAAAGTAATTATTTTTGTTTTCGATTTATATGTATCTATATGTAATACACATAGATTGATATATAACTAAGTTTTATAAATATAATTTCTATTTTGAATTTATATATTACACTATTTTCTACTTAAATATATAAAAATATATATTATTTATAATTAAATTGTTTTATACATTACAAACAATTTACAAAGTTTACTTAATATTTTTTAAATGTTTTATTTATTTTTTTAATTTTAATAAAAATAACTGCAATTGTTACTATTATTGGTACTATTTCAATAGCAATGCGCAAATTATTAAAATAATTTTATTTTATTATAATGAAAAAACTTGTTTGTTTATTTTTTGCGTTTAAAAGTTAATAGTACTTAAAATATTTTGTTAAAATATTAAATACATGTAGGTTATATTGTTTTGTAAATATTACTAAATTACTAAACTCTACATAATTTTTATTTAATATAATTAATATAATTATTAAAAAAATATTTATATTTATAAAAACGCTTACCTCCTGCTTCTAACAAAATGAACATATATAAATAAACTCTTAGTATAAATAAATTACAAAATTACCAAACTTTAATATGATTGTATTTTATTTTTGCGTTCTATTTATAAATTGCCACTACACGAGCATTATTTAAAAAGAAAACATACGTGTTTAATTTGTGTTTTACAAAAATGTTAATATGCGGTGTTTATTAAATTAACGTTAATAAAAAAAATGTGTACGTTCTGCTGTTTTAAAACAATGTATTCTTAATTAATATTTGCTCATATTAATTTTAATATAAATAATTATTGTTAATTAATAATCACATAAATTGATATATAATTATGTTCTATAAATATATTTTATATTTGTATATTAAATTTTTCACTATTTTTTACTTAAATATATAGAAATATATATCATTTATAATTAATTTGTTATAAACATTATAAAACATTGACAAAGTTTACTAAATATTTTTAAAATGTTTTAGTTAATTTTTAATTTTAATAAACGTAACTGTAATTAATACAATTATTAGTATTATTTTAATAGCAATCAGCAAATTATAAAAAATGTATATGCAATTTTTGGTAAAGTAAAATATTTTAAAACATTTTCTTCTGTTAATCTAGTAGACTTAATTTAAAGATTAGTAAACCACAAAATGTATATATAATTAATTAAGAATCTGTTACTATTATCATTAATGTAAGTCCTTTTATCTTTAGAAAAATATATGTCAACAATATTATTTTATATATTACTGGTTTTTCGCATTAATCATTGTCTATATTTAAAACAAAACTGTTACTTAAACTATACTGAACTCCTTTATCAAAAATACATTTTTACATTTTTTCGTTGTTATGTTTAAAGATTTTAATCAGCGCAATACATTAAATTAACGTCCATAAAAAATATTTACGTTTTGCTGTTTTAAAACAAGATATTTTTAATTGCTTTCTCTTTATATTAATCTTTATATTAATAATTATTGTTAATAATTACGCTCATTAAAAAATATTATTACTATAATTACGAAACATCTTAACTAATTGTGTAAAATAAAAATATAAACTTTGTTTTTGGGTTTTACTTTTTTATCGCCTCGGCACAAATATTAAAAAAAAGGAAGTAAATGTAAAATATGATGTGTTTATAAACATTAATAAACTAATTATTAATGTTTTTGATTTATATATATTTATATGTAATAAATGTAAATTAATATTATTAATTTCTATAAATATAATTTTTATTTTGTATTACAAATGTTACACTATTTTTTATTTAAATATACAAAAATATATATAATTTATTATTATTTTGTTGTATAAATTACTGAACATTTAAAAAGTTTGCTTAATATTTTTAAAATGTTTTATTTCATTTTTAATTTTAATAAACGTAATTGTAATTGTTACTATTTTTTAGATTTTTTATGTTTTTAAAGTTAGTGCTTTGTAGTAATAATCTTCAAAATATTAATAACAATTAATGTTTAAGATTACACAATATGTGAAAATATTAAAAAATTTGCTGCAAAGTCAACAATGAATTGCTAAAAAACAATTAAAATATAATTTAAATTTTTAACAACAACAACTTATTAAATGCTGTAAGGTAATGTTAATTTTAACACATTTAGGTTTTTTTAAATATTAGGTACAATGTTGAAACAAAAATATATTTAATTATTTTCTATTTTTAATTTTTTTAAATGTATTTAATAATAATCTTTTTTTTTGATCAAATGTGTGAATTAAATTGTAAAATTGTTACATTAACAATGCTAGCAAAAAATCAAAACTAATCATTATTTAAAATATATATGTTGTGTTTAATTTGTGTTTACTAAATTATTTAATATGTACAATAAATTAAATTATTGTTTATTTTCTTTGTACATTAAGAAATACAAATGCTTACGGTTTGCTTCTTTAAAATTATATATTTTTAAATATTTTTTTGTTTATCATAATTAACAATTATCGTTAAAAATCATGCTAATTTTTATATAAATAAATATTATTGCAAATAACTTTAACTAATTGTGTAAAATTTAAATTTAAATTTAACTTTACTTAGTTTAGATTAGAAATAATATAATATAAATAAAGTAGTTTTGAGCGCCAGGTTAACAACATGTCTGTGTAAAAGTTTATATTTCTACAAAAATAACAAAACATTTTGAAAAACAACTGCACAAAAATCATTAGTATTTAATTAATATTCAACTTTACACAAAGAATAAAATTGAGTATAAAACAAATCAATACCCATTTTTTTATTTGGGTAATTTTTGATGCAAAATTTTAACCAACATTTTAATAAGGAATGTAGGCACACTATTTTGTTAGACATATTTGAAAGAAAACATCGAAAAATGCAATAAAATCATATAAATACATCAATGTTAAACAAGGAATTTTTAAAATTATTTATATGAAATTATTAAAAACGTATTTAAAAAAAATATTTAGAAATAATAATGTTTTATTAATTATTTTAATAAATATATATAAAGATTAAAACAATTTAAATTATTTTTTAAAAAATAATTAAAAATTGAAACAAGTTCTCTAAAATAAAAAAATATTTATTTTTTTATGCTAAATCATATTTGAATTTTTTAATTATTTTTATTATATAAAAAGTTTGTAACTGGTTAGTTGTTTGTTATACTAGTTAATGCTATTTACAGGTAAAATATAGTTATTCAATACATATTTTAAAAAGTAACAATTTTTATTACAATTAAAAAATGTTATTATAATGTACACTTTACATACTGTTTTTATTTTCTTTTTATTAAAAAACGTTTATGTTTAGGTTTTTGACAATTAATTAACGCAAAATTTGTAAAATAATATATTATAACAATGCAAGCGTTAATATAAATTTAGAACTTTAATTAACAAACGTGCGCAATGTTTAAAAGTAATAAACTAACAAGTGTCAAATTACATTCAAATATATATTATAAAGCCGATTTAGTTTTTTATAATATATGTAGGTAGCACTTGCTAAACATTTTAAACAATTGTGAAAACACATAGTTGGTAATGTTATATTAAAATTTGTAATATATTATGTAAATGTATTTAATAATTGTAACATAAAACAATGTTTGCTATGAGAATGAAGCACACTATCCTTATTTATTAAAACATAAATACTAACATATAATGTGTTTAAAAACTTGAATGCACAAACAACAATATAGAAACTTTATAATTTTAACAATTAAAAATACGTTGTAATTATGAATTTAAATTGTAGTAATTAAGTGTATTAATATAAACATTGATACCCAATTCTTTATAATATTAACAAAATTATATATAAATGAGATGTTATTTTGCATGCTGTTTATTTACGTTTTAATGCAACCAAACATAAATAAATTATACAGACTAATAGAATCTATTGATTATCAATAGAACCTTTTCCACTATTAAACACAGTTTGTATTTTTGTTTTGATACAATTTTTATTTTTAATTTTAAAAATGTATTTTATAACAAATTGTACGGTTCCGATTACAGATTTAGCAGCATTTTTACAAAACATAATAGCAATTACATGATTACGGTAGATTTTTTGTCCAAGTTTTAAGATTAATTTAATTAATCATTTTACTGTATGCTGCTGACATTCACATAAACAATGTCTGTTTTTTTATTTTTTTTAAAGACTTGTTGTAACTGTGTCCTACAAAACATTAAACGTACATTTCACGTTTCAACATTAAATAAATTAGATTAATTTTGCAAATTAAATATTATTTGCATTTTTTAATTAAATCTGTTATCTGGTTACGTTTTATTACATTTTTGCTGTAATTTGTAGTAATAAATATATGTAGTTTACACTGTTTTATAAATAATACAAAATTAATACAATCCAAATAAGTTTTATTTAATGTTGTATATTTGTTTATTAATATAATAATTTAAAAATTATTTATATATATAAAAGGGCTTACTATTTTCTGCTTACAAAACAAGCATAAAAGAATAACATTTTAGTATAAATAAATTACTAAATTGTCAAACTTAAATTATAAAATATTTTATTTTTGCGTTATACTTAGAGATTGTTTTGACACAAAAAAATGAATGTGGTTATTTGTGTACTATAAATAATAATAAACAAATTATTTATGTTTTTGATTTACATGTATTTATTTGTAATAAACATAAATTAATATAATTAAGTACTATAATTATAATTTTTACTTTATATTTTAAACATTTTTTCTGTTAATTTAGAAGTGTTAATTTTCAATATTGGTATACTAAAAACTTTATTTATACATATTTAAAATTTGTAATAATAATAATTAGTTTAAACCCGTTTTTGCTTAAAATAATATGAGTTAACAATATAGATTTATATATTACTAGGTTTTGTTAAAAAACAAATGCAAATATAATTTAAACTTTAATCAAAAACAATAAAATTTAAATACTATAAAAAATATTTTTAAAACATTTATAATTTTTAGATATATGCTTTACTTACTTAACATTTTTTAGTCACAAAATTAAAACAATATTTTATTTTATTTTTTTAAATTTAAATTGAATTAATAATTATTGATTTTTTTTATAATTTACACGAATTGAATTGTTAAAAGTTTACAATAACAATGCCACTAAAATATCAAAATAAATCATTGTTTAAAAAATATATATCTTGTGTTTAATTTATGTTTAATAAATATGTTAACATGTGCAATAAATTAAATTATTATTTTTTCCTTTTTGTACATTTATAAATAAAAGTGTTTACGGTTTGTTGCTTTAAAACAATATATTCTTAACTAAGTTCTGTGGAAATTAATTTAAAAATAAATTATAATTGTTAATTATTCTTTTTTTTAATTAAAAAACATTGTTACAAATAATTTTAATTAATTGTGTAAAATTGTAGTTAAAAATTGTAATTTAACTTTACCTACTTCAGATTAAAAATAATTTTGGCATACAAATGCACAAAAATCTTTGGCATTTAATTATTATTTAACTTTACACAAAAAATAAAGTTAACTGTTAGTTAATACAATACTCATTGTTTGATTTAAAATAATGTAATGCAACATTATAACCAACGTTGTAACATAAAATGTAATTTTACTTTTTTCTAGTAGACCGATAGAAAAAGTTGTTTAAAAAATAAGAATAAAACACAAACTTAGAAATTTTGGGTATTAGCAAAATGCGACAAAAATGTTAAAATATTCTATAAGTAGAAATACCTTTATTTTTTTATTCTTCACATAAAAAAGATCACATTCATAGTGTTAGTATTATGTTAAGTAAAACGCTGCTAAAATTATAATTAAATGGATTTTTGTAAACAACATTATTATTGCTGCCGGATTTAATACCACATTTGCAAAAGTAAACATTTTACAAGTTTATGCCTATACTGGAGTCTAGTAAAAAGATTTAAAAAATATATTTTACAATCAGTTGCAAAATGCGTTGGATTTTGTTAAAAAAATTAACATTAAAGTAATGATTTGTAATTCTTAACGCAAAATTAAACAAATATATATGTTGATACTTTTCAAATGTTAGGTCACGTGACTACATTGTTGGCATAAGTAATAATGTTTTTTAACATTTATTGTGCAATGACATTTTTGTTTACATAAATTTACGCAAAATAACATAGGTATTTTACAAACGCTATGCAAGATAAACCAAATTTACATACATATATATATATATATATATATATTTATATATATATATATATATATATATATATATATATATATATATATATATATATATATATATATATATATATATATATATATATATATATATATATATATATATATATATATATATATATATATATATATATATATATATATATATATATATATATATATATATATATATATATATATATATATATATATATATATATATTAGTATTAACACAAAATAACCATATTTAATGTATTATGTTTGTACACATTACAATTTAATGTAGGTTGTATTATAATATTGTTAAAATAAATAGTTTTAAATTAAAGGAATAAACTAAAAGTACTTCTATTTACATACCAAAATTAAGTAAGTTAACATTGAAAATAAATGTTATTTTTTTAGGAATTATTGATTTAAATATGTAAGAAATATTTAATAGACAACTAACATTGCTTTAATAGCAGTTACAAACTATAAAATTTGCTAAACATATTAAACGCTAATAAAATTGTGTTTTAAATAATGGTATGCTAGTATTTGTAATATATTATTTTATTTAATTTTTAAATTATAATATACATTACTTTTGTTATAGCAATAAAGAATAATATTTTTATTTATTAAAAATATAAAACAAACATATTATTTGTGTAATAGAAACAAATGTTGTTAATAATTCAAATTTTTTAAAACCATATGTTCGCTGAATTGACTATATTTATTTTCAATCATATGACATTTTATTTTATTTTGTTTTTATTATTTGTACTACTATTTATTAAATAAATTTGTTGTTTATTATTGTTATTTTTGATAGTAAAATATTTTAACGCTTAATGTATATTTAATAAGATATTTGAGTTAGATTTAATAATAATAATTATAATAAACATATTGAACACATGCAACATATATTAACAAATGGTAAGTTAAGATTTATAATATATTATTTATTGACAATTTATTATTAAAAATGTATTATGGTAATCATTATATACAACATTTTTTTTATATTAATAAAGCTTAAATACTTATCTATTAAAACACAAACAGATAATTTGCTTAAAATAATTAAATAGATAAGCAAATACCCATAAACTTAATTATATAAACAATTTAACCCTATATTTACTGTCTGTAATAATTATAAATTTAAATTGTAATAATTAATGTTTTAATATAAATATTAATACCTAATTGTTTATAATTGCGATAAAATTATTTATAAATATTATGCTATTTTGCATAGTGTTTATTTACGCGTTAAAACAACCAAACATAAACTAATAGCACATAAACCAACGTAGCAAATAATAAGTTGTATAATTTATAGTACGCAAGGTTTTTAATTTAAATAAATTGTTACTAAAGTAACAAGTAGACTTTACTATAAACACATATGTAGTTTTAATGTACATTTTACAGCAGCATTCAAAGGAAGGTTATACATTTTAAAGCATTGTATATGCACATGGAATAAATATTATAATTTACGATTACTTGTTAAAAACATAATAACATTATTTGAATAAATGTTTGTTATAAAAAAATTAAAAATAACAAGTTTATTATGCAAAATATTTAATTATTACATGTAAACAATTGAACGTATTTTACATATATTCAATTAAAAAATTAACGAAGAAAATTTTTAAAAAGCATTTATATTAACGTAATGTTTTAATATTAAATTTTTTTATAAAGATAAAAATAAATAGAAAATTATATTCTAAAACACATATGTATTTATTACACACTCAATGTATTTAATTAAATTATGACGTTTTATAATTTTACATTAAACATTAATTAGTGTTATCAGATTGGTAAAATTACAGACATACATTTATATTTAATATTTAATTATAAATAACAAACATAATTATATTAATTTTTTGGTTATATTAAAACTGTTTAATTGTTTTGTATATTTTGTGACTAAATTGTGTTTAATAACTATATTAATACATACACAAAATGCTATATATACTTATTCTTTTGAAAGATTCAAAATAAGAAATCTAACCTGATGCTTAAAATATACAAACTTTTAATTAGTTTTTTTATACTGACAATAAAAATTAATATTTTTTATAAAATGTGTTATAAAAGTGTAAAATTTGCAATAATTGTGCTGCACCGCAAATAGTGAAATATATCCTACTACAAAATTATATTTTTTAAAATTTGTATTTAATAAGTATTTTAATATATGTAGTAACATTTATTAAAATGCATTATTTTATCTACGTTTTTAATTAAATATACTCAACTGTTATTTTTTTAGAAACATCAATAGTTATTTTTTTGTTGATACTTATTATAACTACTGTAATTATTATTGTTAATTATTATATTTACCTTATTTACTACTAATGGCATTTTTATCATTATTTTGTTAATCGTGTTGTAATTTTATACATGTTTATATTCAAAAGTAAAACTGTTCAAATTTTGGAATTATGTATTTTCTGTTTTTATTACAACAGGGAGCGATCTATTTGCATATTTATATAAACAATTTTATTTTTGTCATTACATTATATACATTATTTAGCATACATTATTTATACATACATTATATATTATTTAAAATAATTTTAAAAAATTGTATCATTGCTAATAAGTTCTTTTTTAATTTACTATAATAAAAACAAAAAACGGATTGCAATATTCAAGCTGAAATATTTTACAATAAAAAAAATTTAAATTGTTTTTAATTTTTAATTTATTTATTAATTAATTAATAATCAAAATTATAATTTTTAGATTACGATTTCTTTAAAATAAATATTATTTTTTCTAAAAACTACATGCTTAATACAAAAAAATTTTTTTTCATCAAACATTTGATTGATCAAATGAAAATAATTTTATAATAATTTTAGTAAACAGTTTGAAAACTTTGCTTGAAAAAAATACATAAAAAATAATTTAAAATTTTTGGTAAATTTGGTGGTAATTTCGTTTGGTTTTTTTTATTAATTTTTATAGTATTACGCTAAATTTTCTCAGCCAATAAAATTATATTAGGTCAACTTTTATGTAAACGGAGGATGTTTAGCAAATCTTTAAAATTTGTAAAATAAATGTGTTTAGTGAAAGTAAAAAAATGTTAGTGAATAAAACATTCCAAAATTAAGTGTAGTGTATTTTGCTAAACATTGCATTTTTCTTGCAAAATAAGTAGTTTTCGTGTTATTTACATATATAATGTGCAATTAAGTGTTTGGAGTTTAGAAAAATGTTTTATGCAAACCTAATCAAAAACAATAAGAACTTAATAAAAATTATATAATTATTGTATTCATAATGTTAGCAATATGTATCATAAGACTGAAAACATGTTTAAAAAATGCTCCGGTGTATATTCACAAAATGGTAATTTGTTTTTTACTATAACTTACAGTTTATTATCTGTTTAACCAATTTTGACAGGAAAAAATCTTGTCAAACAAAAAAACGGATCTTTATACATTTGATTCTCAACATTCCTGAATTAAGTGTTATTAATTTTATGTTTACTTCTTAAAATGGTAAGTTTGCTGTTGTAAAATGACGTAATACTTACAGAGAATATTGTACGTGTTATGAAAAATCGAGTGTTAAAAAAATTTATTTGTATCTTGATAGACTGAGATAGAAATCAATGGCAAAAGTTATAAAATATAGTTAATGTTTCTAAATTGGTAACAATTTGTAACTTTTTTTACATGTTTATGTATTTTAGTTAATACATTTATTTATTTTACGAATTAAGTGCTTTTTGTTTAAGTTTTTGTAAATGGTGGTATTATGCTTGTTTGCAAAAAATATTTTTATGTTATTTATTGTATATTGTATATTTTATAACAATAATTTTCTAACATTATGTTCCTAACTTTCCGTCATTTTGTAGTAGTTACGATAGAGTTAATGATTCTTCAAAAGTAATTAGTTTTAATAACGTAGTTAGTATACTGACACATTTGTATTAATCAAATAATTTAAAAACAACTTGGTTTAATTATTATATACAATATTATATAATAAATAAAACATAATTACAATTTCATTAATATCTACTGTTAATACAAAAACGTTGTATAAAAGTTCAACTCGTTTAAAATTGCATATCGGGTACAATTATTAATTAAAGATATCACGTCAAATATTTTAACTAACAAATTATTGACTAAGTAATAAAAAGCAAATTATTTATAAATTAAAGTAATTACGTATTTTTTTAATTTTTAGATAAATGCAATTTAAATATTGTTGTCAAAATTCTTAATATATTTTAGCTTTATTACATATTGAACAACAAACCTAATAGAATCACACAGGTTATTAGTTTTAGTATGTTGCGCTTCAGTACAATAAAAATGTATGTAGTAAGATTTACGTCCGGACTGTTAAGTATGTGGTTCATTTTTCATTATTACATTGTATACATTATTTTAGCTATAAATATGTTTTTATGACATATTTCCGTATTCTAAAAATCAGTAATATTTTTATTGTTATTATATTATAAAAAGGATTTCAAATTAAACAAGTCAATACATTTTTTATTTAAAAAAAAAATTAATTTTTGTTAAAAACAAGCAACATTGTATTTTTTTAAATTATAATATTAATATTTTTTTAAGTTCCTAACAATTGTTTTATAATTAAAACAAAATTGGACATTATTTTTTGCTGCTGCCGTATCTGCATTGCATTTTCCTTTTTACCAATTATTCATATTTTTGGATCAGCGTTTTTTACCTGTTTATCCAAATATTTTACTTATCATTAAACATTTTATAAATAAGGTCAATGTTAAATTAAATATTAAAAATAAATTAGTTTTTTTCAAATTGATACAATCCAGTGATTATTGATCAAATTTCATCTTTTACTAAGCATATTAGTTGCCCTTTATCTAACTACAGATTTGGCAGCGATTTAACGCAACATAAAAGCAGCTTTAAAATATAATGGATTTTACATCCAAAATTTAAAATTAATCTATTTTAATTTTTAAAATGACTTTAATTATTTTATTGCATGCTGCTAATATCCAAATTAACAAGTTTTTAATTTTTAAATAAAAAACTGTTTTTATTGTGTCCTACAGAAAAATGTGCACACATTCCATGTTTCAACATTAAAGAAATTAAATAAATTTCAAAAATTGATTATTGCGTTTATATCCTATTTTTAAATCAGACCTGTTATCTTGTTACATTTAATTAAATGTTTGCTAATGTATGTAATAATGAATTATTTTATTTTATTTAACAGTATATTTGTTTACAAAAACTAGTTTGCTAACCAGACTTGGGATCAAATATAATAAAATATTTTTGTTTGTAAACTGACCGGTGTTAGCAATTTTTGTGCAAACTAAAAAAGTATAATTAATTAAAATCTACTATATACAGCATTAAAAGGTTTAATTGTACAGTTTAAAGAATTATTGTTTAATTTTATTTAATTATAATTGTAAAAAATTGTTTGCTTATAATTTGCCTTTAAAAGTTAATAGTACTTAAAATATTTTGTTAAAAAAATAAATATATGTAGTATACATTGTTTTGTAAATAACAAAAAATTACTAAACTTTATATAATTTTTATTTAATACAATTAATATAATTATTAAAAAATATTTATTTTATAAAAACGCTTACCTCCTTCTTCTAACAAAATAATTATATATAAATAAATTTTAAGTATAAATCAATTACAAAATTACCAAACTTAGATAATAAAGAATTTTATTTTTGCGGTATATTTATAAATTGCCACTACACAAGCATTTTAAAAAAACGAAATATATGTGTTTAGTTTGTATTTTTTTAAATTGTAATATGCGCAATATTTTAAATTAACGTTTATAAAAAAAATGTTTACGTTCTGTTGATTTAAAACAATTTATTTTTTATTGATTTTTGTTTATATTAATTTTAATATTAATAATTATTGGTAATGATTACGTTTATTAGAAAAAAATATTACTCTAATAACTAAACATTTTAATTAATTGTGTAAAATTAAAATAAACATTTTATTATTTTTTTGTTTTACTAATAGATCACCTCAGCAAAAACGTTTTTTAAAAAAAAGAAGTAAATGTAAAATATAATGTACATAAAAAATTTTTTTGGGAAATTGAATATTATTTGCGTTTTTTAATTAAACCAGTCATTTGGTTACGTTTAATTACATCTTTGCTATTATTTGTTGTAATAAATATATGTAGTTTACATTGTATTATGAATAATACTAAATTAATACAATTTAAACACGGTTTATTTAATGTTGTATATTTGTTTATTAATATAATAATTTAAAAATTATATATATATATATAAAAGGGCTTACCATCTTTTGGTTACAAAATAAGCATAAATGGATAACATTTTAGTATAAATAAATTACTAAATTGTCAAACTTAAATTATAAAATATTATATTTTTGCGTTATACGTATGGCATGTTTTGGCACAAACACATTTTTTTAAATGAATGTGGTTTTTTGTGTACTATAAATAATAATAAACGACTTCTTTATGTATTTGGTTTATATGTAATTATATGTATTAAACATAAATTAATATAATTAAGTACTATAATTATAATTTCTACTTTATATTTTAAATATTACACTATTTTTTATTTAAATATACAAAAATTATTATTATTTTGTTATATAAATTACTGAACAATTACAAAGTTTAGTTTCTATTATAAAAAAAGTTTTGTTTAATTTTAATTTTTATAAACGAAATTGTAATTGTTACTGTTATTAGTATTTTTTAAATAGCAATGAAGTAAATAAATATATTTCTATATACAATTTGTGGTAAAATAAAAATACTTTAAACATTTTTTTTGTTAATTTGTTAATTTAAATATTGTGCATTAAAAAAGTTATTTATACATTATTTAGAATTTGTAATTATTATTATTAGTTTAAATCCGTTTTTGCTTACAATAATATAAGTTAACAATATAGATTTATATAATACTAAGTTTTTTTTAAAAACAAATGCAAATATAATTTAAAATTTTAACAAAAACAATAAAGTTTAAATACTATAAAATAATGTTATTTTATAACATCTAGCATTTTTTAGATATTAGCTTCATTTACTTAACATCGTTCAGTCACAAAATTAAAACAATTTAATAAAAAAAATTTTTTGGTTTTTAAAAAGTTTATTTGATAGTCATTAATTTATTTATAAAATGTGTGAATTGATTTGTTAAAAGGTTACATTAACAATGACACTAAAAAATCAAAATAAATGAGTAATTAAAAATAAAAATGTTGTGTTTAATTTGTGTTTAATAAATAAGTTAAGATGTGCAATAAATTAAATTATTATTTATTTGTTTGTTTTGTACATTTATAAATGAAAATGTTTACAGTTTGTTGCTATAAAACAACATATTTTTAATTAAGTTTTGTCCAAATTAATTTTAAAATTAATTATGATTGTTAATTATTATGCTTATTTATAATTAAAACATATTGTTGTAAATAAGTTTAATTAATTGTAATTTAACTTTACCAAGTTTAGATTAGAAATAATTTTGGCATACAACTGCACAAAAGACTTTGGCATTTAATTAATATTTAACTTTACACAAAAGATAAAGTTAACTGCTAATCAATACAATACTTATGGTTTTATTTAAAAAATTTTTTATGCAAAATTTTAACCAACGTTGTAACATGAAATGTAGCATTACGTTTTTGTAGTAGACCGTTAAAAAAAGAAACTAACTAATTTTGGGTATTAGCAAAATGCGACAAAAATGTTAAAATATTCTATAAGTAGAAATACCTTTATTTTTTTATTCTTCACATAAAAAAGATCACATTCATAGTGTTAGTATTATGTTAAGTAAAACGCTGCTAAAATTATAATTAAATAAATTTTTGTAAACAACATTATTATTGCTGCCGGATTTAATACCACATTTGCAAAAGTAAACATTTTACAAGTTTATGCCTATACTGAGTCTAGTAAAAAGATTTAAAAAATATATTTTACAATCAGTTGCAAAATGCGTTGGATTTTGTTAAAAAAATTAACATTAAAGTAATGATTTGTAATTTTAACGCAAAATTAAACAAATATATATGTTGATACTTTTCAAATGTTAGGTCACGTGACTACATTGTTGGCATAAGTAATAATGTTTTTTAACATTTATTGTGCAATGACATTTTTGTTTACATAAACTTACGCAAAATAACATAGGTATTTTACAACGCCATAGCAACACACCAAATTTACTATATTAGTATTAACACAAAATGACCATATTTAATAAAATTATGTTTCTGCACATTACAATTTAAATGTAGGATTTATTACTCACAATATTGTTAAAATAAATAGTTTTAAATTAAGGAATAAAAAGCACAAAAAGTACTTCTATTTTACATACCAAAATTAAGTAGTTAAACATTGGAAACTAATGTTGTTTTTAATTATTGATTTAAATATTTTATGAAATATTTAATAAACAACTAACATTGCTTTAATAGCAGTTACAAACTATAAAACACTTGCTAAACATATTGAACGCTAATAAAATTGTGTTTTGAATAATGCTATGCTGATATTTGTAATATATTATTTTATTTAATTTTTAAATTATAATATACATTACTTTTGTTATAGCAATAAAGAATAATATTTTTATTTATTAAAACATAAAACAAACATATTATTTGTGTAATAGTAACAATTATTTATTAATAATTCAATTTTAAACCATGTGTTCGCTGAATTGACTATATTTTTATAATTATGACATTTTATTTTATTTTGTTTTTATTATTTGTACTACTATTTATTAAATAAATTTGTTGTTTATTATTGTTATTTTTGATAGTAAAATATTTTATCGTTTAATGTATATTTATTAAGATATTTGTGTTAGATTTAATAATAATTATTATAATAAACATATTGAATTTTTATGCAAACATTTACTAACAAATGGTAAGTTAAGATTTATAATATTTATTATTATTATTATTATTATTTATGGTTATTGGCTTGGATACTTCAGTAGAAGTAGCTTTCAGCACAATATATAGTTTATTGGCAATTTATTATTAAAATGTATTATGGTAATCATTATATACAACATTTTTTTATATTAATAAAGCATAAGATACTTATCTATTAAAACACAAACAAATAATTTGTTTAAAATAATTAAATAGATAAGCAACAATTTACAAACTTTATTATATAGACAATTTAACCTATATTTACTGTCTGTAATAAAATTTTTTTTAATTTTAATAATTAAGTGTATTAATATAATTTTAATAAAATTATTTATAAATATTATGCTATTTTGTATGGTGTTTATTTACGTGATTTAAATATTTCAAGAAATATTTAATAAACAACTAACATTGCTTTAATAGCAGTTACAAACTATAAAACACTTGCTAAACATATTACACGCTAATAAAATTGTGTTTTAAATAATGCTATGCTAATATTTGTAATATATTATTTTATTTAATTTTTAAATTATAATATACATTACTTTTGTAATAGCGATAAAAAATAATATTTTTATTTATTAAAACATAAAACAAACATATTATTTGTGTAATAGTAACAATTGTTATTAATAATTTTGATTTTTTTATATTTTTAAATGTTTCACTACTTTTTTACTTAAATATATATATATATATATATATATATAACATTTATAATTAATTTGTTGTAAACATTATAAAATATTTACAAAGTTTACTAAATATTTTTAAAATGTTTTATTTATTTTTTAATTTTAATAAACGTAATTGTAATTGTTACTATTATTAGTATTCTTTTAATGGTAATGCTTTAATTAAAAGAAAATTATTTTCTATGCTATTTTATATATAAAATATTTTTAAACATTTTATTTTGTTAATGTAGTAGTGTTAATTTAAAGGTAGGTAAACCACAAAGTTAATATATAGTTTATTTAGAATTTGTGGTCATTATTATTAATTTAAGTTTTTTATTATTTAAAAAAATATGACTTAGCAATATTATTGTATATATTATTAGTTTTTGGCATTAAAAATTGTCTATTTTTCTGAAACAAAATTGTTATTTGCATTACGCAGAACTCCTTTATTTAATTAATTTCTTAAATTTTTATGTTTATTTTTAAAAATGTATTTAACAATGATCTACTTCTTGATAAAATGTGTGAATTAAATTGTAAAAGTGTTACATTAACAATGCCAACAAAATATCAAAACAAATATTTATTATTTAAAATATATATGGTGTGTTTAATTTGTGTTTAGTAAATTATTTAATATGTTCAATAAATTAAATTATTGGTTATTTTTTTTGTACATTTACAAAAAAAAATGATTACGGTTTGCTGCTTTAAAATAAGTTTTCTTAAATACTTTTTTGTTTATATTAATTAACAATTATCGTCAATAATCATTCTAATTTTTTTTAAAACATAGCATTGCTCATAACTTTAATTAGTTGTGTAAAATTTAAATTTAACTTTACCTAGTTTAGATTAGAAATAATATTGTATAAATAAAGTTGTTTTGAACAACAGGTTAACATCAAGCCTGATGAAAAGTCTAAATTTCTACAAAAACAACAAAACATTTTGGCAATCAAGTGCACAAAAATTATTAATTAATATTTAATTTTACACAAATGAGAAAGTTGAGTATAAAACAAATCAATACTCATTTCTTAATTAAAAAAAAATTTAATGCAAAATTTTAACTAATGTTTAATAAGAAATATAAGCACACTATTTTGTTAAACATATTTTTAAAAAAACGTTAAGAAGTGCAACAAAAAAAAACAACATCAATGTTATACTCTTTACATAAAAAATATAACATGTATGGTTTTATTTATAAATGGATACAATATTGTTAGCAAAAGTGTTAGCAAACATTTTCTATATATTGTACATATATTTTACAAGTTTGTTAAAATTTAATAAACACCACTCTGTTTTTAATACAAAATCTGACCAAATTTTTTTTAATTGATTAATCAAAATTTAGAATAATTTAATTCAGATTAATAAAATAATTTAATCAACATTATTTAAAAAAATCTAAATATTTAAACTAACCACATTACAACCAAGTTAAAACTAAGTGTCTATTTAATATAAATTTTAAAGTTTAGATATTGTTTATTTTTAATAAAATTAAACACACAATGTAATAATAGACTAATTATTATAAATATATATAACATTAACTTATTCTCTGCATATATATACTAGTGGAATTTAAAATATGTTTATTTTGGCAGACTCAGCCTTTTAAAATAAATCTTTTTAAGAAAATATTAACTCTTAAAGGTTTTATTTTATTTTTAATTTTTAATAATTATTTTTATAAAAAAATACTTAAATATAACATATTAATTTTAATTTAATGCGCCTTTACTTTTTGAAATTGCTGTATTCAGATAGTATTAATTTTTTTTTCAAATAGTAAGTTATTGATTAAAAAAAAATTTACAAATAGGGGAATCCAAATTAATAAAATAAAATTATAAATAAATTTAATAAAAGAACATACGTAAGGAGGTTATTTAAAGTTACAATAAAGATAAATATTATTATAAAAATATTAAACTGTTTTTACTGGGTTTTTTTAAGTTTTTGTATATTTTAATAAGAATACTAATTATTAATTACATCTAAATAACATCTTAAATTAAAATTTTGTTTACGCAAATTTATAGATAATTTAAACTAAAAACAATAAAATGTTCAAAAACATTTAAAAAATAGATATACATATATTGTATATTTAAAACAGAAAACTATATATATATATATATAAATATATATATATATATATATATATATATATATATATATATATATATATATCAATATATATAAAGCAGGCATTATGTTAAGTAAAAATAATTAAGTTTAGCAACAATGCGACTGTCCGACCTTACAGAGATTATTGACAAAATAAAAAATTTAATGAATAAAGTTTAAAGAGAAAAAAATGAGTAATTTTAAGATTTGAATTAAATGATTGTAATAATAATAATTGTTTTAAGCTATTAATACCAAACAATTATTGCAAGATGATTATTGGCAACACATGTTTGCTCACATAAAACATATTTTATTAATGTTTTAAAATTTAAATCATTTTAAAAATAAAATTTTTTAAAATTTCAGTTTATCAATTTTGTTATTTAAAAACATTTTAATATTAAGTGTAAAAATTTAAATAAACTGTTTAAAAAATTACTGCAAAAAGCAAATTTAATTGTTTAAAATGTAACAAAATATAATTTAAAAACGTTGTATACAATTGTAAAACAATTGTTAACAGTAAGAACAAATGTACTTAGTCTTAGAAAAATTAAATTTAAATAAAATTAAACTAAAATGTTGCTATTTAGAAAATAACTAGTAACAAGTATTACATTTTAAATAAATAAGTGTCGCACATGCAATTGCCAAAATAAACAGTTTTAGTATAAAAAAAACTTGTTTTTGTATAAAATTGCAACAGTTTAAAAAATGTGAGTATAATAAAAAAACAAAAAAAATACTATTCCGATTTTAAATTAAAAATAATTAAGATGAATGAAATAAACATATTTACACTATATATTTTGTTAGATTTTGATAAACATATATATGTAATTAAAAAGTAAAAAATATGTAAGAAAAGTTACTTATGCAATCAAAATACTAAGAAATAAAAGCTTACAAGTGTTTGACTAGTTAGCGTCAGAGATACTCAAATATGGAAATAACAAAATTAAATTAAATTTTATATTTATTTTTAGATACTTTTATTTTAATACGTATATATTTATTTTATAAAATATTTTTTCTATACAATTAAAATGGAAACCACTTACGTGTTTCTACTTAAAAATAAATACATGTAATTATATATGGTATAGTAATTGTTGCTACAGAAAAAAAAGTTTGTTAATACATAGTAGCATTCTGATTTAGTTATTTTAACTAATGCCTAGCTAAAATAATACTTTTGCAATACACTTCAAAAAAGAACATTTAAAAAAAACAATTATGTTATAATATATAACAAGATCGCTTTTGTTATTAACTATAATAGCACGATTTACTAAAATATAAAACAGAAACACATAACTCGTAAAAAATTAACAAAAAAATAACATAAATATTAAAAAAAAGTTACATATTACATAATTTTAACAATTCAAGTAATATTCATCGTTTTTTAAAACTTCTATTGTACGTTTTTAATCCCTGTATAACAGGATACAACCAATATCATTTAAAACTTGATTTATTACAAAATAAACAGTATTATTTACAAGTAATACGTTGTTTTGTAAATTATTAATCTACTATTTAAGAACACAAACATAAAATTTATAACAATTATGTTCCAGTTTTTGTTTAACAAGGTTTTTGTAGTCTAATAGGTCAAACATATACTAATCTATAAACTATAGTAAAAAAACAAATTAGCAGTTTTTAAATATACACCGTAGCATTATTTTAAACATAATTTAAAACAACTTGCTAAAATTATGACTACATTAATTTTTAATAATAATAATTAATTTATTTTATAATTTTTAAGATTTTGTAAGTACGAATATATTATCTATGTACATAACACACGCAAAAAATAAAAATATTGAGTGCAAAATCTATTATTAACAGCAAAAACTTATTTGATTATATTTTTTTCTAAAATTATTATTTGTAAACTGCATTAGTCTGAATATTTATGTACAGCTAAATAAAACAAATTATCTTAACTTAATTATTTTGAAAATTGTGTGCACTAAAAGTATATTTTTGTTTAGTTTTTTAATTTTATTATTTTTAATTTTTACTTATATGTCAATTAAGTCCATTTATCTATAATTAGAAAGATATTTTTATGAAAAAAATTTTATACATCTAACACATTTATTTGAATTAAAATTTATCTAGTATTAAATATACTATTTAATCTAATTTTATTGTTTTTCTTCGTTAACATTTAGCGTAATGCTATGTAAATTGATAGAAAAAACTAGATAAAATTATTCCAAAATGTACCAACATTTTTAAAGTTGCCACATTGAATTTATTTATTAAATTATATATTCTTTTTGTAATAATTTTTATAAAACAAAAAATTAAAAAAAATATTTTATATTTAATTATTATTAAATTGTTTTTATTTAATCAATGAAATGTTCGGTGTAAAATTCTGTGTTTATATAAAGTACGGATTTTTTAAAAATATAATATTTATATTTATAAATAATAATTTTAAAACTCTAATCAAAATTAATATTAAATCTGAAACTACATTTAATTGTAAAAAAATAAACTTTATATATTGCGGGCAGTCATTTTTTAGTATTGTAAATTAAAAGCAGGCTTTATAAAATACATTTTTTATTTTTAAAATAAAATAACTCGCTCTAAAAACAACAAAAATGTTTATATAAATATGTAACTGGTTTGCTTCCTGTATTATATAATAAATTTTATTATTATTATTGTTATCATTATTATTATTATTGTTATTATTATTATTTATAAAATATGTTTAATAAAATGATATGTAAATTAATTAAATATTTCTAATTGTTTTTTTTGTATTAATATATATTAAAAATTTTAAATGTAAAAATATTAATTTTTGTTTTTATTTATTTAGAAATATTTATCTAATGAAATCAAATCCGTGTAAATAACTATTTTTTAAATTGTTACTATAGAAATGAAACTTTGGAATGGATTTTTGTAATAAGTAGTAAATAATTGGTTTATACGCTTAAAATCATAAGTTAAAGTTTAATTTTTATTAAATTTTTTTTTATTAATTAAGAATTAACGCTGCTGTTATCCCATAATAAAAAAATAAATATAATCACAAAAATTAATTAATTAATATTTGTGTAAACCATTTTTTTGACAATATTTAAATTAATCAAATAAATACCACAACATGTAAGCCTACTTTTTACAATTTAAACTTATTATATTTATTATTTTTAATTTTAAATTAAATTATACGTAAAACGATATAAAATAATTTGCATTTTTTAAAATATTTAACGTTATATTTTATGTTAATACTTTTACATAGATATTTGGAGCAGGTAAATATGTAATTAGTTATTATTTGTTACAATATATATATATATATATATATATATATATGTACTTTTTTAATATTTTATAAGATTAAAACTATTTGCATTTAACGTGATTACTAAATATGTTTTACTTATATATATACTAGTTGTAGTTTATTACTAATAAATTACTAAAAATATTTTTCACGTTATGCATTTGGCGCCAATTGTAAAGGTTAATACCTTATGTATTTGTTTCTGTTAAAAATATTTTTATTTTTATTTTATTTTACATTTAAATAGTTTTAACATTGTTTAAACATTATTTTAAAGTGTATGTTGTCAATTAAAATTATTTCGAATTAGTAAATTGCCAAAAAATATTTTAAGTAAAAAATATGTATTTTAATTTAAATTAACTAAGGGTATTAATCAATAACAAAAGTTAAAAAAACTTAGAATCAACATGTTGGTAACATGTACAGTTTAATTCTTACCGGCTAAAAATTAAATGTTTACTTATATTTAGACTACTAAAAAATTATTAATTAATATAAAACGTTTATTAAATGTACAATGTGCGTGTATAGGTAAAATTAGATTACCTAGTTTTTTACTTAAAATGAGGGTTGTAGGAAGCAATACGTGTGTATTATGTATCTATTAAAGAAAACTTTATAAATGTCTAAAGAAATGTTAAAACACATGTATAGTAAATAGTAGTTAGGGCATTTTTAGACAAAATGTTTATATATTTTGTGTATCAGCAAATTGTAGTAATTTGATGCCTTTTATAATACAAATAAAAAATTAGAAAATTTATTTGATAAAAAAAAGTTGTAAATCTACCTTAAATATTATAAACAGTAATTTGGTTTGTTAAAAAAAAATTCAAGTTTTATTTTTTTGAGTACACGAAACAATATTATATTTAATTTATGTTGCTAATTAAACAATAAAAATAGAAGTTTTACAATATACATATTTTATTAAAATACAATTTAAGTAAATAAAATGCAAATCATATATATTACAATATGTTGTTTTACGCGCAGTATTTAAAACTATATATTGTATTTGTTTGTTTAAACAATATAATCGTTCTAATATAAATATGAATATTATGTGTTTTTTGTAAAATTCTAAAATGCTTACAATCGGCTGCTAAATTTAAAACATATTGTTTTATTAAATTTTGGTATACGCTTGCCATAAAATTATAAAATTATAAAAAGGGAATAGTACTATTTTTAAATTTAAATAAAAATAAAATATTAACCACTTTTAAATAATTATAACAATACATATGTTCAAGTATACTTTAATAAAATATGCTACATTTTAATGCAACAAAACTGCTAAAATTAATTATATTAAATTCATGTAGTAACTCCCCCTAGTTTAAAACAAAAATAATTTAATTTATCCAAAATAAAGGAGGAGGGTTTAAGGGCAAAGTTAGGAACCTAGCCTTTGTAAAAAAATATACTGCTATAAAAACAATACAAAAAAACACCATTGCGACAAACAACGACAATAAAGTAATCACACGTATCTGGATGACAGAGTTACACAAATGACAGGGTTTAGTAAAAACCAAAATAAAGTTCAATCTTTGATTTGCAGAATCTTCAAAGTAAACGGGACTTTGTTGTTGTTTTGCTGTAATTGTTGTTTTATTGCCCCATGCTTATTTTAGAACAAAAGAGTTTTGTAAAATGATATAATTAGTATTATTATAGTACTAAAATAATTATGTATTTGTGTTTTACATACATGTTTGTTAAGTGTTATTTTAAAAAAAATTGCTAATTTGTTAACAAAATTAACTAAAATAAGTTGTACAACATTACATAAATGTTTATATTTGATTTTTAACACTTGCACTAAGTGCAGCATTGTTTAATATCAAAATAGTGATTTTTCTAAATCCAAGTTATATATGTATAAAACTCTTAAGCTAATTAGTGTTAAAAAAGATAATTTGTCTTAATTATTTTTCTTTATCTTCCAACATTATTATAGCTCTTGGTTTTTGTCTATTCAAAACACGATAAATTGTTGTAAAACTTACTTTATACAATTCCGTTAAATGTGTACGCAGAAATCTTTATTTTTTTTTATAACATGGCGTTTATTGTCACTAAGATAGTAATTTTTTCTATTGTTGGTATTATTTTTACAAAACGAAAACAAATAAAGGAATTTTAAAAAATCTAAGATTACAATATAAATTGATTTAATAAAAATAATAATACATTTTTAAAATATATTTTAGAATAATTAAATTTTAATTTTAATTAGCATAATAACGGTACAACTAGATCATAGTTGAGTATTAAATGTTGTTTATTTTTAATAAAATTAAGCATACAAAATAATAATCGACCAATTTTTATAAAAATTATATAAAATAAACTTATTATCCACGTTTATATAAGCGATATTTTTAAAATATGCTATTTTGGTCGACTTAGCGTTTTTAAATAAATATTTATAAATAAATATAAAACACTTATTACATAATTTACATTATTTTAAATTTTTAATATTTATTTTTACTAAAAAAAAATTGGAGATAACAAATTAATTTAGGTAAATTTTTTTTCTAAATTTTCAACAATGAATTCTATCACAAGCTCTAAAATGCAGGCTCACGTTTGGTTTTAATAAAAGTATATATATATATATATATATATATATATTCTAACCAAC
>JAKXYG010000719.1:0-12373 GCA_025895645.1 Cardicola forsteri | reverse complement strand
GAGTGTAAAATCCTAATTATTGCTTAAAAAGCACCAATAAATTAACTTATAAATGTTTGTTTATTTGTGCTTATTTAGTTGTTTGTGACTGTGTGTCAATTTGGCACTTATTTAAATTTTGACTGCAATAACGTGGAACAGTTGGCTGTAAACTGTTTTTTATTAACATTGTGTTTATTATTATTATTGTTATCATTATATAACATTAGTTGTTTTTGATAGTGTATTGTATCTTATATTACTATTAAATTTATGTTGATTTATGTGTATTTATGTAAATTTAAGAGTTGTCGCATTTATATTAATATTGTATTATAGAACCAAACGTCAACGTTTATTATTTTATTAATAAAGAATATTTTATATTCAACGGATATTTGAAGAACGATTATTGAGTAGTAATAAACAGTTTCTGCAAGTAAAACAAAGGTAAATTGGTAATAAAGGCGTTTGCGTATAGATTGTCCAACTTGATCAAACAAGTCAATTGTAAGATAAAAGAATTTTACATACAGTAAAATAATTATTTTTATAAAAAAATTAATAATGATCATTACCAATGTTTGATATAAACTGAAGGTCGTTAAAAATTATTTTTATAATTAATTTTAAAAATACTAAAGTGCAATCTATTCAACAATAGTGTTTGGGATTTGTTGTTAAAACAAAAAGTTTTAAAATAAGCGTGGTTTGTGAGATAAACCAAGTATCAGCTACTTTACAATATATAACAGATTTGCTTATTATTGTAGACAATGATGGAGAAATTGCACTTAATTTTATTTTGCGAATATATAAATTTTAATGTAGAATTGTGCAGTATTTTTGTTAATATGTGTAATAAGGTCTTTTACACAATTTCTAGTACATTTTTTAAAATTAATTCAAAAAAGAAAAAAAACTTTATATGTTATAATAATATTATTAACATATCTGTTAAACCATGCATTTTGAATTAATATCAAACATTTATTTATAATTAAATTACTAGACATAAAACATCGTAAATCAAAAAGTTTATTATGTATTAATTTGTAGTTTAAAAATAATAATGGCAGTAAAAACATTTTATTAAAAAAATTTAATATTAAAACTGTAATAAAATTTACGTTTACTTGTTTACTTCCGTGTATTAAAAATCTTGTTTAAAGATAAATGTTGGCATGATAAAAAGTGGGATTTTAGATATACAAGTGTGTTTTAGTTAAATTATAGTGTAATTAATTTTATTTAATAAAAATGTAAAAACAAAATTTATTTATATAAAAATGCATTAAGGCATTTAACAAATATAAATATATTGATGGTAAAAATGCAGTTAATTTCGGTGTTATAGAAAAGTAGCGCAGCTATTTGAGAACCCGCCAACATGTGATTTATTCTATTTTTGTATAATATAACTTATTAATATATTTACTATTTGATATTTTGCTGTAAAATATACATAAAACAAATTGTTAATCTTGAACATTAAATATGTTTTGTATTTTTAAACATATTGAACATTCAATTTTTTCTAGGTAACCTTACTTAATCTTATAATATAAGTTAGATAATGGTTTTTTGTTATATGTTTATTAATTACAAAACTTATTTACAAAATTATATTTGTATGTTAATTATTAAGTAATTTGGATGTTTATTAATTAAAATGACGTTTTTGCTGCATGTCACTTAATAGTTACTAATGTATTAACTTATTAATTACAATTGAAACATTAATTATTTTCTTTAAGTTCGCTCTTTATTTCTTTCTTTTTATAATATATATATATATATATATATATATATATATATATATAATTTTTTAAACTATTTTATGTTTGCTTTTTAAATGTTTTACACAAAACATTTTTAATTAACAGACATTTTGGCGAAGCCAAACGTTGGCCTACATTTAATGCCGGTAATCGGACTCAAACCCATGCCCACAAATATCTAAATTTAAGTTGTTTACCATTAAACTATCTCGGCATATATATATATATATATATATATATATTATTTAGTTTAACTTACTGTCTTTTTTATTATATAAATATTATAAAAATATAATTATTTTATTATATTATTTTTATACCAATAAATATATATATATATAAATTAGTTTAAATAAATATTTTATTAAATAATGTTTTGTAAAATATTGAAATATACACTGTTATAATTATTGTGATTTGATGTTATATGTAAATTACTCTATAACGTGGTGGTCTAGCAATACGACACTCAATTTAAAAGTCGGCTGACATAGATTCAAATCCAACTACCAGCATAAAATTGAAGACCCATATTTATTTTTGTTAAATGTCTTGTAAAACATTCAATAATATAATATAATTTTTTTAAAAGTTTAAATGTATGTTAAGTAACTTAAATATGTATTATTATTATTATACATTATAAAAACCTTTTTTAATTTAAAAATAAGCCATGGAACAATAAAGCAACAATAGTAACAAAAAACAACAACAAATTTTTGTAATTTTAAAGAAATGAGATAAAATGTTTTTTATGTAATTAAACATTTTGTCTAACGTTTTGCCTGATCTAATAAAGCATTTATTTCAATTAAATCTTTTTGAATCGTTTTTTGATATATATGTAATTTGTACTGTTATAAAAAAATTAAAATATTATTATTAATAAAACCAAAAATAAAATTACTTTTAATTTAAGAGCTGTACTGTTTAAATCAAATGTTTATTCAAAAGTCTAGTAATATTTTAAACAAAACTTTATATTAAAAAAATTAAAATTGCTAACACGGTGTATATATACATATTTAGAACATATATTATTTAAAAATTGATTGTTATTATAAAAACATTAATATTTTTAATTGCACTTTAAGTTACCTCCTTTTTACATATATATATATATATATATATATATAAATATATATATATATAATTTGTCTTTTTGATTTGTTGTAATTACAAAAATTGTAGCTATTAGCAAATACCTTATAACGTAATTAATAAAATTCAATTAAACAAATATATACTGAAAATGAAAGGTAATTGTTACGTGTAAGTAAGCGGTTAATGTTGATAAAATGTTTAAACGCATTTAATTTATCCGATTTTTAACTATTACAACATGTTTTGCTGTTTTATGTTAATGTTAATGTTTTATTTATGTTTATATATAGAACAATACAGAATTTAAAAATAATAAAACTACTAGTAACAATATTTCTTAAAAATTAAATGGTAAATGTCCAATTATAAAAAAACTGGCACATTATATACATATATATATATATATATATATATATATATATATATATATATATATATATTATATTCAATTAACTTACTGCCTTTATTATTTTTTTTAATTATTATATAATACAAAAAAATAATATATTATTGTTATATATATATATATATATATATATATATATATATATATATATATATATATATGTATATATAATATTTATGTGTACATTATTTTTAAAGCATTAAAATACATTTGTCTTTTTTTAATAATACATTTTATTAATACTCATTTAAACATTTACTATTAATAATTAAAACTAATAATAGGTTTTAATTTTTATTTGCAAAATGTGTTATTTAATTTTTAATAACAATACAAAAGTTAACAAACTTAAATTGTAGTTGTGGTTGTTTTTATATTTTATGTATATATATATATACATATACATATATATATATATATATATATATATATATATATATATATATATATATATATATATATATATATATATATATATATATATATATATATATATATATATATATATATATATATATATATATATATATATTAAAAACTTAGTTTTTTATAAACATTTACAAATATTACACATAAACAACAGTACACTATAAAATCAAAAAAACATAAGCAATTTAACCTACCTTCTTTATAATATATATATATATATATATATATATATAATCCTTACAACAATTAGTGCAAAAAAATAATTATTAAACTAAAACCCCTCTAGCACTTACAAAACATACAAGAAAAATTTCAGTTCAATTATAAAATATACATTACTATATAATAATAGAAAAAAAACTATAATTATATATACATATATGATATAAGTAAAAAATTATAAATAATATAAACGGGTGCAAAATCGAATATAGAGTAAAATGATTAACATAATTTATAACGTCAATTATTAATAATAATATAAATTACATGCAATTTTTTTAGTTACCCAATAACAAAAGACATTACAAAATTTTAAAAAATTAATAATTTATGTGATTGCCTTTTTTTTAAACAACCTGATTCAGGTGTTTTAGAATGCTGTCGCTGATAATGCTGATAAATTCTTGTTTTATCTTATATTAAACAACAAACCGAATACGTTTACACAAATCCTCAATATCGGTATGCTTATTGGTATTGCGCTTTAGCATAGTAAAAAAAATTTAATAACACTAATATCCGTGCTGTTAAGTGGCAAATGAGTGCAAAATAATTTTTTTGGATTTTAGCCTTTTTACTGTCTAAATGTAAATATAAAGCAAATGTAGTAAACTTAGATAAATATGACGTTATATTTTTGAACGTATAATATAGAGCATTGTCTAAAAAACAGTAGTAACCCCCGTGTAAGTGTGGTGCATTTCATAATAAAAAACATTTTTTATAACTAAAATATTTATTTTACTATTTGAGGTAGCAGATATAATTCTCTATTTGATAGATTGATTTTATTTAATACCAAATCAACACATTACTTGTCGAGGGTAGGTTATCTTTCTAACAACCGGGAGTTAATATTTTTAAAAATTTGTCTTAAACATATTTTGGTTTTAAAGCTAATTAGTTCGTCCCAAATTATTGTTTTATCAGCAAAGTATACTAAACAGCAATAACATAAATGTTGTTTACTCCATAGTGTACAAAAGGCTATTCTGTCATCTTTTTGTTTTTTGCTAATAAATGGTTTGATATTTGGTGGTTGTAGAGTTAAACAAAATTTGAATGTTTTGTTTTTTATTGTAGAATAGATAAAAATGTTTAAACTATTTCTTTTGGTTTTTAAAATAATTTTTTTATATTTTTTTAATTTTATAATAATTTTTTGGTAATAGAGTTCTTCAAACATTATCATAATTTTGTGGTATTTGACTTTTGATAATCCGATAAATTGTTAAAAGTTTAATTTTGTATAAATCTGCTTATTTTTTTAATAAAAATTATTCATTTTTTAATTTTTTTAGTAACACGTTATTTCTTTTTAATAAGATGTAAACATTTTTTATTACTGTTCTCTATTTCAAAAACAATACAATTAGAAAGCAGAATTAGCGGGTGAGCGGAATCTCGAGGTTAAACGTAAAAATTAAATTATAAGATTTATTTTTAATTTTTAATTTTTATTTATATAGATAAGAATAATTTAATGTTTATTTTGATAATTATTATAACATCACAATTAGAGCAGATTTTAATTTACGTTTAACATTAAACTTATTATTATAAAAAAATGTGTAATTTAACTTATTATCTACGTTAATATAGAAGTAGCTTTTAAAATATACTATGATGACCTACTCAGCCTTTTTAAATAAAAATTTCTAAGCATATGTAAATAATCTATGAAGGACTAGACATAATTTTTAATTCGCAATATTTGTTTTTACGAAAAAACAATTGGAGATAACAAATTAATTTAAATGTAGTACCTTCGTAATTTTTTGTCTTAATTTTTGAAATAGGTATATATATATATATATATATATAAATATATATAGAATATTAATATCAATAACAACTATATCTTTTTATTCATTTATTATAACTACTTCAATGATTTTACAAATAAATACATATTATAAGATATCTTTTTTAATTACAGCCTATAAAGTTTATAATTCTTTTTTTATTAACATAAATCAAGATAATTTTTTTACAATTTAATTTATAGTTTATTTATGTTTTCTAAACTAACAAAATTATAATATTATTAATAATATTTTTTATAAAAAGGTTACTTATATTTTATATGCATAACAAATTTAACACCAAGATCTTGATACCAATTCTTACTAAAAAACGTTTATTGGTACAAAAATATAAACAAAGACAAATTACTTTAAAATTATTAAAAAAATTAATTTATTGTTAAAACAAAAAAATATTTAATTAAATTAAATATGTACCGCAAAATAATTTAACAAAACCCTTTTTTTATTTAAAAAATATCTAATTAAATACCTGTGTTAAAATTTAAGGTACTTGTTATGTATAATTAACATAAAGTGTTGTTAGTAAATTGCTTAATGTTTAATTACAATTAAGCATATACATATTAAATAATAAATGTTTAGAAATTATATAATTTATAAATATTATTTAAAGACAAAAATAAACAATTGTATGATTTATGTAAATATTTGTACTTGCATAGTATAAACATTATATATATATATATATATATATATAATGCAGCACTTAATAGTTTAATAAAATTGTTTATTTATTTAAATATGTAATTGTTTATTAAAAATTAAATTGTTAAGAATAAAATACCAAAATTTAAAAATTTAATTAACATTTCGTTTTTAAATTAACTTACTCTCTTTATTATTTCATAAATAATAGTGTATTATAGCCTATTAAAAATATTATATTGTTATTAAAAAACCGTATTTAAATTATATACATATATATTTTGTAAATATTGCATACCAAATAATAAAATATGCATTTTATAATATACTATATAAAAGTAAGTAAAACATTTAATACAATTTTAATTTTACTAATATATTTTAGTTCCGTTTAGTTTAAATGGGAAATGATTTAATTTAGCCAGTTTTAATCATGGATAAAAAAAGATTGTTTTATTACAAAGTTAACAAGTGAAAAAGTTCATACTGTTGCGTAAACAATAAAAAATGATTGCATGTTTTCAAATAACAAAGTTACACATATGACAAGAGTAACTAAAAGCCAAAAAAAAGTTTTATTTTCCATTTGTAGAATTTGCAATACCAGCGATAATTTATTGTTGTTATTGTTGTAAGTGTTTTGTTGTAATTATTGTCTTATTGTCACTTGTGTATTTTTAAAACAAAGGGTTTGTTTAACATCATAATATATAATATAATATATTTTAAATCACTTAAAATTTAAGATTGTGTAAAATTGCCCCTATAAAATAAAACAAAAATTATATATTTTTTAAATATAACTTTTTATATATTTTATGTTTAAATAAGGTTGTTTTTTTAATTATAAATATTAAATAATATACGTATTACTTAAAATTTAGATCAATTATCTTTAGTGTTATTTATGATAATTTCTTTTAATTAATTTCTTAAAATAATAATGTTTTGCATTAATAGTTTTAATAACTGTAATATATAATTTTAATAAAAGTTAGTATTGCTTTAAAACAACGTTTTTTATTACATAAACGGTTTTATTATTATTTATTTAAAAAAAAATTAAGTAAAATTAAGTAAACGTTTACATTGTATTTAAACATACCGTCTTTATTATTCCATTAACATAAATTAGAATAATAAAATGTCTAACATGATGACAAATTAAAAATATTTTTTATTTATTTTATATTTTAAATTGCATTTAATGTGCACTTTAACGTATTTAACTAAATATTGTATACAAAAATAATTTTAAAAAGTTTAAGTATAAATTAACAAATTTTTATAAATAAAAAACAAATATGAAAATTACCAGTTAAATATAACTTTTTTATTATTAAAATTAAATACAAATTGTTTTATCATAAATTTAGGTAATTTTAAACTAATTACTATGACAAAAAATTTAAATAGTGTTATTAATATATTTAACTATTACTGATATAGTCCTTAAATAATACTTTAGCAATACAGAACAAGTAGTATTACTCGCAGCATTCATATTTTTAATAATAACACTAATATATAAAATAAATATTATAACATTACTTTTTTACAATTTTAAATTTGTTTATGTTTATTTACAATTTTTTTGTAATCTTTGTAAATACGAGTTAACCAGAGTATTAATGTAATACTTTCTGATACAATTGTAAATAACAAAATTAATTTTTTTCGCAAACGACATGTTATTATTAGAGTAATGGGTAGTCTAATAATAGAGTACTTAACATTGGACCTTGGTGGGCATGGGTTTAAATCTCATTACTGGCAATAAAATGCGGGCCCACTTTTGGCTTTGCTAAAATATCTACTATTAAAAACTGTTTTGTGTATAACGTTTAAAGTAATAAACATTAACATTTTAAAAAATTATTAAAAAAATTATTAATAAAATTTAAATTAAAACTGTAAAAAAACAAATAAACACAGGTTCTGTTTTGGTTGTTATACTTTCTGCAGTTTAGTAAACAAATAATCTACTAAACTAAACGCCATGCTAGAAAATGCACAATTTTTTTATCTATAAACTGACGGGTCATCCTTAATAATTTTTAAATGTTTTGACACAATTTACCTAAATTCGTTATTAAAATTTACTTAAAAAATTTAATTATCTTTCTGTTGTTAAAATTTTGCTTGTACACATTTATTTCAGTGGTTAATCGTACTTTAAAATAAACTATCCTTTTATACAAGATAAATGTGTTATTTTACAAACAACGCGGTTATTATTAAAAACAGTTTTAAAATAAATCATTTTGTTTATTGTTTGTTAATAACACCACACTATCATTAAAATACAATTTTTTAAAACACAGTGATTAATTGTCCGTATTTTTTAGGAAACATTACTTGTTTTAATCGATATAAACAACGAAAAAAGTTATCTTCAAAATTTTAACAATATTTTTTTGTTAATTGTATTCGTTTTTTAATAATTAAATATATTTTTTAAAATTTGTGTTTATTAATTTTTTTAATGTTTATTGTTTTGTGTTTTCTTAGTTGAGTTAATGCTTTGTTTTTATCTATGTGTTGTAGGACTGGTTTTGTTGTTAATCACTTTGTAAAACATAAATGTTTTAACAATTACGGTTAGTTTTACTTTATTTTTATATAAATTTTTATTTTTTAAATTTTAGTCAACCCTCAAAATATATTTTCGTTTGTTTTAAGCATTACAAAATTAAATAATAATTAATAACAACTAATAATAATATTACATTTAAAAAAACACCATGCGTCAAATTATTAATTTTGTACATGTAATTGTACATATTATTAAAAAATTATTATGCAATACAATGTTTTTAAATGATTTCTACAAATAATTTTAATAATTTAACAATTAGCTATTCAAATGTTTGGTGCACATTTTTTTACATGTTAACACGTAACAATTTTTTAATTTAAAAAATGTTTTAATTGAATTATATGTCGATTGCTAAATAATCTTGTTAAAAAACGGCTTTGCAATAAATAAAGTAACATTTCCTGAGGCTTCGTATTCTGTTTTATTGCAAAAACTTTTTTTAATCTTTGTTTTTTCTTATAAATATTAAATACTTATAGGCAACTTCAATGCTTATTTTATCAATTTAAATTCCCTATTTAGTACAGGTAAATCTTTCGATTCTAGTTTTCTTTATTTCTGCATTAACAATGCACTATTTTAACATGTGTCCATTACTACTAGACATAATATTGGTTGTTTTTTATCTTGTTTAGATTTAGTATTTACCAATCTTCCTTATATAGTAAATACTATTAATGTTCTTCCCCCGCTTGGCAAAAATTACCATTTTGTTTTTGCTTACAAAGCTTATCTTTGTAATACAGTCCTCATTGCCAAACTCAGTTTTGCGCATATCCCCAATATTAGTAGAGCTTATTTTAATAGTTTTAAAAATTATCTTAGTAGTTTTAAATGTGATTATTTTTTTACGGACTAAGATAATTATTTTTATAGTTATTTCTTTAACATTACTAAGTCTACATTAAATCATAGTGTCCCCTTTTGTGTTTTACCCTGCCAACAACTAAAATCCCACTGTGTTCATTTAACTAATTAAACTCCGTAATTGTGAGTTTTATAAGTAAAAGTTAACTAGTCTACCATGTTTTTATTATAATTAATTTGCATTACAAAATAAATGTGCATTTAATCTCAGCAGCTTTAAGCATCGTAGTATTTATAGTCTTCTAAACAAGGCTAAGACTGCTAAGAGCCTGTTATTTAAAATTATTAAAAATAAACATGGAATTATTCACTTTTTTTTACAACTTAAAAATATTTATGAGTCTCCTTTTTTCTGCTAAAATTCTGTAACATTTTAAGCAAATATTTTCAATTTGTTTTTAATGCTAATTTTACAGGTGACTTATCTACCAGTACCTTACGTTTATCTGGGTCTCTTTTCATTACTCCGGAGATAGTTTTTTTCCAAAGGCTCAAATAAATTATATGTAAATGTCCTCAAAAAATGTGCCGCGAAATTAGTTTTAGCACTTGCCTACATTTTTAACCTTTTAAACCAAGGTAAAGTACCTATTGGTTTAAAATTAACTTACATTAGACCAATACGCAAATATCTAAAACTAAAAGATATTTTTTTAGGCGTTCTCCAACGGTCTGTTTTTTACCAACTATATATTAGATCCTATCTAAAATATTGCATTTATGTAATATTCTATTTTTTAATAACAAACATTAAATTTAAGAATGTAAGCTATACTAATCGATTAAACTATTTTAAGCTTTTGGGCAATTTCATCTTAGTTGTAAAGTATTAAAGTTGTACAATGTTAAACATCCTCTCGTTCTTGTCAATAATTTTAAAAAAAGCACCCGTTTAAGTTATCCAAATCTAGAGTAAGTTCCCGGCTACGTTTAAACCATTTCTCGTATAGAGTTATACCCGCGTTAACAGTTTTATCTAAACACGTTGTTTTAGTTTTGTCTATTGACGTATAATGATTATTTTCTTATAATTGTATTTAATTCTTATATTCCTATTTATGTAAATAAACATTTTTTTAATATTATAAATATAACATTTTAAAACTTTTATTTTGTTGATATTAAATATTTTTAACCGAGTACCAAAAGGAATATGCTTCCAAATATATATATATATATATATATATATATATATATAATATTATAGAAAAGTGTATATTATATATGTAAAGTAATATACAGTTAGTTGGAATGTTTTGTTTAAAACATTATTTTTTGCAATAATTGTTGTAATGGCTCTATTTAACAGTGTTGCTTAATAGCAGTTTAAAATAAAGTGTACCTTTTTCTGCAACTCAGTTTAATAATAATAAACAAATAGACTTTTTTGCATTATTTTTTAAATATGTTTGAATTTTCCTTTTAACATATTTAAAATTACAAAATTTGTTTTTTTAAACAAAATGAAACTAGGACGTATGTATTTTATTTAATATTCAGTCAGTAAAAAAAAAATATAAAACTTTTTTAAATTGCAATACATTTATAATGTAAACAAAATAATAATTAAATTATGTTTAAGGTATTGACAACTAAAAACATTTTTTATTTTATAAAATATTTTTGTTAGTTTTTAATTTTGCTTGTATATAAATATAATAATAACAATTTTGTTTTAATAAAAAAACGTTTTTTAAGATATGCAGATGCCACAGGAATTTATAACATTTTGTATAAATTAACAATTTTAATAATATTTTAACCTACCGTCTTTGTTATTTTATTAATATACATAAATTATAAAGAACATTTTTTTAATGTAATAAAAACATCGAAATATTTTTAAAAATATATTTTGTGCCAAATTGCATTTATTGTGCTTAAATATGCATTAGCTTAAAAATGTAAAATAATATAAGTACAATTATCTTTTTCTGATTACTAGTATTTCATACATAAAAAACTGTTGCTGTAGATAAAAAGATTAAAAATAATTATTATAATTATTACTATCAAATAAACTTCAAAAAAAATAAAGGCCAAAATTTTAACAAAATCTTACACGTACTACATCTTAGTATAGTTTAAATAAAATATGTTTACTAAATTACAAACTATTATAAATTCGGGCTGTCCTAAAACAATAACCATATTTACATATAAATATTATTACAACAATGTGTATTAAAATTATATTAACAATGTTTTCAAAAAAATAATGTTGTTATTTTGGCCTAATTTTTAAAAACGTTTATTTTTAAAATTGTTTAAAAAAACGTTATTTAGACAATCAATCGCCATTAAATTATAACATAATTAAAATATTATAATAACAGTAAAAACCGAATCAAAATAAAATGGTTTTATTAAAATATAAAAATACCGCAAAAAACTGATTAAAACGTTTTAGGATTAAATAAACTAAAATATTTTCTAAAAATAGATGTATTAAATTTTAAAGTAATTGTTGTTTGTATATAAACGAATACGTTGGTAACAAACACATATACGC
>JAKXYG010000117.1:0-22584 GCA_025895645.1 Cardicola forsteri | reverse complement strand
GATTTAAACCAATTGTATTTTAATTTTAAAAATATTTTATTTTTAAAATTATTAAACACAACTAAGTTAATTTATGTTAATTTCAAAATATATTAAAAGGTTTTGACGTGGCATATAAATTAAGTCATAGTAGTAAAATATAGTGCTTAAACAAACTAGTTAAACTAAAAACATAACAACTATTCTATCAAACTGTGATTTACAAATTAAAAAAAAATATTGAGAACATAAAAAAAAATAAAAAACAAGTAAAATTAAAATTGATGCCAAAACATTTTTTTTAAATAAAATTTAATTAAGTAACTAAACATTATTTAACTATTATTAATACCTTCAATATGTATTAACTTATTAACAATTGTAAAATGCGCATTTTACTTGAATTTAAAAAAAATATGTTGTTATTTTTTAAAACTCTACGTACCAGCAATTGCTCAATCATTATCAAAAACAATAAACAAATGTTTTATAAATTGTGAAAGATAATATTTGGTGCTTGTCATAAATCACACCTATACCAAACATTTTCACTAACAAAAGCAGAACACTAGATATTTCTTGCATGCACCTTTGTGTTTTTAATATAAACTAAAAGTATAATACATTATGTTTTAGAAATTATATTAAACATTTGCTTATAAAAATAGTTTACATTAAATTGTGTAGATTGTTTATAACAATACTGAACAACTTGACAAAAAAGGATTAATATATATAATGATATATATATATATATATATTTATACATATAATAAATTAGTCATAATAAATAAAAATACTCAAGCTACCACATTTGCTTAAATGTATTAATAATATGGTTCTGTGCACAAAACTTTAATTTAATATTAATAAATATAATATAAAAAATATATTAATAAAATTAAACTAACTTTGATAACAATTTAAATGCATCCAAATGCAAACTGGTTAAATTTAAAACAAGCCTTTTAAAAAATTTTATAAATCAAACCGTTTAAATTAAATCGGACAAACAAAATTACGTATCTTCGAGTAAACAAAATAAGCAAAATTACCTGATTATGTAAAGCATAAGTATATGAAACTATAATTTTTATTTAATGTCATTAAAAAAATTAAAAAACGAAATTTTGATAAATATATTACTAAATTGTTTGTTATATTTAGAAGCACTTACTTGTACACAAAAACCAAAAATAATAAACACAAATACTCATATATGCCATACATATTCAAAACAAATACACAATCGAACAAAATTAAACGTTTAACAAATTTAGCTATGTAGCAAACATTTTACCTACACAATTGTTTAAACTAATTTAAACATCCTACAACATAATGTAAATGTGCCGTATAATAAGTCATATAAATTATGTAATCCTTAGTTTTTTAAAATATTACATGTTTATAGTATTGACAATATTTACATGTATTAACATATGACATTTTATTTTATTTTGTTCCTGCTATTTGTATAAATATTTTTTTTAATTTTGTTTTTATTTTTATGGTAAAAATGTACTTGTAAAATATTAAATTTTAATAATAATAATAATAATAGTAAAATAATAACATTTATAATGTATATCCGTAAAAATATAGCAAATCCAAGTAAGCACACTAGTTGTAAATTGTTAAAAATATAAACATTTTATTTTTTAATTTAATTGCCGGAAATATTTATATTTTTTATTATATTTTTTAACATAATTCAAATTCTTATTTACTTAAAAGTTGAACATTAAATTCTGCAATACAATTTTTGTAAATAACATTCTTCTAAATAATATTTACTTACTTAACAATAAATCTACTAAAATTATAAGTATTTAAATAACAAAAATTAGGTTTTGTTGCAAAAATTTTAAATATGTATATTTTAATTCGACTTTTTATAAAATTAATTAATATACTAATATTTAATAAATTAAAATAAATAATAAAGTTTACCAAATGATTATAATAAAACATTTTATTAACTTACATTAAAATATTATAAAAATATTTAAATTGTTGAAAAACCTTTATGTTTGTTAACAATGATGATCTTTCGTATAGCTGCCGTGCGTTTCATTAACACTGAAATTAAATATTTTTTTACTTTTAATATTGCTATATCTTATAAATGTCTTAATTTATTTTATAAATTAATTTTGTTTCTAGTTTTTTATCAATTAACAAAAACCAGAATAAAATTCATTAGAAAAGTAATTTTATTTATTAAATCCCACATTCCATCGTGACCTCAATTAATTTAAAACAATCAATTTATTACATGGAAACACACAAAAGTTTAAAATAAAAGTAAGTTTAATTACAGAAAGTGACTGAGTTAAATAATAACATAAACAAATTATTTACTAATTAAGTCAGAATAAAATTAATTATAAAAAAATTATTTGTTTATATGACGCATGTATTTTTAGAAAAAATAATATTTATTTTTAAAGAAATAATAATCTAAAACCTATAATTAAAAAAAAATTAATTTAATAGATATAGTGAAAATTAAAACATTTTAAATTTTTTATTACAAAATAATTTTAGTTTGACCATTGCAATTAGTCATTATAGTAAATTTAATATATAACTTTTATTTACCAAACAACTTTTATAAAATGCAAATTTTTTTATTGAATCTTAAAATGCTAAATAAAAGATTCCAAAGACAAAAATAAAACTTTTTATATAAATATGCAAATGTATTCCTCCTTATCGTAAAATTAAATATAAAAAAACGATGACAAACATTTTGAACATATCAGTATAACCACTTTTTGTTTAAACACAACAATTTGCACTTTAATAATGCAAACGCATAATATTTACATATTTAAACGGTATTCTGGAAGACTTAACAATTTTTTTAAATTATTTATATTAAGCACTGTCAAAAGCATTTGTAAAGTAAATAAAATGTATTGTAAATTATTGTTATTTTTTTAACTGTGCAGCAATCCTTTTATTTTTTTTCGTTTTATAGTTTTATAAACTTTACAGTGTATAAATTACTTTAGTTACAAAAATATAATTTAAATTTAAATTTTTATTTTTAATTATGTTTATTTTGTTATCATTATACAAATATATGAGGGTATTTTAAATAGATAATTTTGATCCATCTAATTGATTGTTTATTAATAATTAAAAACAACAATATTTTAAAAAAATAAAATAACGGTGGTTATTTTTACGTTTGTCAGTTATTTTACAAGTTTACACATAGTCTACATATCAATAAAATTTAAAAAAGTAAAATCCATTGTTTTCTCGTAAAACTACATATTCTACCTAACATATTTGCTACACAGATTGCACTAGTTTTATAAAACAACTTTGATTACTTATTACATCATACTAATTTTTTAAATTTGAAATGTACATGATAAAAAAATATAAAAACAATTTTACATATTTGACTCCTAAGTATTTTCCAAAACACGGTAGTATTATTTTGTAGATTTAATACTTTTAAATTTTAATCAAACATTTTTAACAATAAGATTGTAATAAAACCTAAAATTTAAACCATTATATATATATATATATATACCACTCACAAGGTGCAAAAGGTAGTAATTATTATTATTATTATAAAATAAACAAACATTATATATAATATATATATATATATATATATATATAATTTTGTTTACAAAAGTATACTGTAATATGCATATGCATATTCAATTCAAATATTTAAAATGTACAAACAATATTATATTTTATTAGTTAAACAATATAAAATATTAATTAGTAAAATTATTAAAATAAATAATAAAGTATATCCTTGTTTTGATTTAGCAGCACCGGGTAAGCATATCAATTTTTAAACCTCTAACATTATATATTTTATTATGTTTTTTATATATTATTAAATTTTTTGGTTAATTTATTTGTATAGTATAAACGTTAAATTTCTATTTTTGTATAAATAATCTAAATTGCATTTTTACTGTTTATTTAAAAATACTTTAGTTAATACAATGTTTGTACAAAATGTAATAAATACAACATTTGGCAATTTTTACAAAAATACTAAATATATTTACATTATAACAAATTAATATAAGTATAATAATAAACACAACTGTATATATATATATATGTTGTTGTAAAAACATTATATTTTTTTAAAGCACAAAAACATATTGTATATTATTATTATTATTATTATTATTATTATCTATGGTTATTGGTTTAGGTATTTTAGCAAAAGTAGCTTTTAGCACACAAAACATATATACAATTACAAAAATACAATACACTTAGCAGTATGTAACATTAGTCCAACAATAAATAAATACATAAGTAAAATATAATTAAACTACATTAACTAAAAAAAACTGAAAATCAACGTATATACAAAAGTCATGTTTAATATAATATGCGTAAAGAAGCATGGTATTAATTAGGGGAAATTATAGTTAATAGTGTGCAAATATAACAGTATACATAAAATGCTAATTTTTGTTTAGCACAAATTAATATTATAGGGATTACAAATAACATAGTGTATGTTAAAACACATTGTACACATTATTCAATAATAATTAATTTAGAAATTATTTAATATATATATATATAAATATAAATATTACTAAATCATAAACAAACACGTTTATAATTGTATTAAGTATGTAACTAAACTATATGTTTACAAAAAAATATGTAAAAAAAAAACAATGACGATCTCTCGTATAACTGCCGTTCAGTGCAAAATCCGTAAATAACAGCACACACATTTTCAATTTCATTTTTTTTTAAAATCATTTAAAATAAATTTTATATTTTTTGGTAAACTCCATCAATTTAAATTTTTGTGTACAGCTAAATAAAATATAAAATATTCCAAAAAAAAATTTTTCCCCAATTTTATGTAGTTTTTGAAAATTCACTATAAAATGTTTTTTAATTTTTTTTTGTTTACTACTTTTAATTTTATTTTTTAATTTTTTTTTAATTTTTTAATAATAAAATAAACATACTTTCCGCGTATAAGTCTATTTTCACTTATGTATAATTGGTTAGATGTTTTTTTCACAAAACATTTCAACACATTAAACACGTTTATTTTACAAATTTTTAAGATTTGCTAAACACCACTTCGTTTTTGCATAAAGTTTAACCTAATTTTATTTTATTGCCTAAGAAACATTTAGCGTAACCCTATGTAAATTGATGGAATAAACCAGACAAAATTACCAATAAATTTACTAAAATTTTTAAAGTAGCCACATTAATTTTTATTCATTAAATTAGATATTTCTTATTGTATCAATTATTATCAAACAAAGGATTTTTAAAATTATTTATATTAAATTATTATTAAATAGTTTTTATTTGACCAATCAAATGTTTGGAGGAAAATTCTTTGTTTATATAAAGCATATATTAAAAAAAAATTATTTTAAAAAAGATAATAATCTGAAAATTATAATTTTTTTTATTAATTAATTTAATAGATATTAAAAATTGAAAAAAATTAAATTTTCTATTGCAAAATAATTTTACTTTGACTATTGCAATCAGTCATTGTAATTCGTTTAAAAAAAACATTTATTTACTAAACAACTTTAATAAAATGCAATTTTTTTAATTTATTTTTAAAATGCTAAATAATATATTCTAAAAACAAAAATAATACTTTTTATATAAATATGCAAATAGGTTGCTCCTTATCATAACATTAATTATAAAAAAAAGGTGACGAACATTTTGAAAATATCAGTATAACCACTTTTTGTTCAAACACAACAATTTGCACTTTAATTATGCATAGTATTAACATATTTAAACGATATTCTGTAAAATGTAACGATTTTTTTAAAATTATTTATATTAAGCATTGTTAAAAACGTTAATAAAGTTAGTAAAATTAATTATAAATAATTGCTAAATTTGTTGATTGTGCAACAATCATTTCAAATACTTATGTTTTATGGTTTTATAAACATTACATTGTATAATTTAATTTAGTAACAAAAATATAACTAAAATTTAATTTTGGATTTTTAATCATATTTACTTTGTTATTATTATACAAATATATAAGGGTATTTTTAATATCATTACTATTTATGTTATTATTATAAACATGTAATCCAACATTTAAAATTACCCATATATGTTTTTGTTTAATTTTGCATTTAAAAGATATGTGCACATTCAATAGCGGAAAAAACTGGATGTGCACCATTAATTAGTAAACAATAAACTTTATTTATAATTACCAAATTAAAAGAAGCAAAATAAACACTTTTTTTAAATACAAAAATATTAACAATTATACATATATACTTATTAATATCTAGTTAAAGAAAACAACAAAAATATTTTTAACAGCGTACATAAAAATATACCATTTTAAAAATAATACAAAAAAAATAAAATGTTTATTTTTATAACTTGTTTTACAGTCTAAATGTTTGAAAATTTATAACAATGTAATTTACATTAAAAATACATTTACAAAAGTTAAAAACCACAATAATGTAAATTATGTTTTAACACATTGTTTAATATTTAATAATGCTATCATTAACGTTTTGAATTATTAAATACATTAAATTGTAATTAAAATACAAACATATATATATATATATATATATATATATATATATATATATATATATATATATATATATATATATATATATATATATATATATTCACAAGCAGTAGAAGGTAGTAATTTTTATTATTATTATAAAATAAAACAAACATTTAATATATATATATGTATATACATTATTTTGTATACAAATGTATACTGTAATATGCATATGCATATTAAATTCAAACATTTAAAATGTATAAACACTATTATATTACAATAGTAACATAAAATTATTTTTTTTTTAAATAATTAATTTATTAGATTTATTCATTATTCATACAGTTTAAATTTTCTATTGCAAAATATTTTTGTTTGACTATTGCAATTAGTGATTATATTGAATTAAAAAAAGTATTTTTACTTACCAAACAACTTTTTTTAAAACGATTTTTTTATTTTAAAATGCTAAATAATGTATTTTTAAAACAAAAATAAACGTTTGTATATGATTATGCAAATGGATTGCTCTTAATTGTAAAATTGAATATAAAATACGATGGCAAACATTTTGAACATATCAGTATAACCACTTTTTGTTTAAACACCACAATTTCCACTTTGATAATGCAAACGCATAGTATTTACATATTTAAACGGCATTCTGAAATACTTAACGATTTTCTAACTTATTTATATTAAACAATGTAAAAAACTTTTATAAAGTTAATAAAATTAATTATAAGTAATTGCTGAATTTTTTGACTGTGCAAAAATCCTTTGAAATTCTTATGTTTTATAATTTTATAAACTTTACATTGTATAATTTACTTTAGTAACAAAAATATAATCAAAATTTAATTTTGAATTTTTAGTCATATTTATTTTGTAATAATTATACAAAATGTATAATGGTATTATAATAGCTAATTTTGATCCATCTAATTAATTGTTTATTAATAATTAAAAGGACACAACTATATTTTTTTGACTAAACAGCAATGTTCATTTTTATTATTGTCAGTTGTTTTACATGTGTACAAATAGTCTTGATATTAATTTTTGTTGTTACGTTACCTGCTTCTTTGTATCTGCTCTCTAAACTTTAATTTTTGTTTTTGCGGCATTTTTTTAAAATGTATTTATTTAAAATTTTATACTTTTTGTTAATTGATTTTAAATAACAATAATGTTTAATTAATATATCTATTTGTTTTTAGAAAACTGATAAAATCCATTGTTTTTTCGTAAAACGACATACTCTACCCAGCACATTGTTTTTCTTTAATTTTGCATTTAAAAGACATGTACACATTCAACAGCTGAAAAAACTGGATGCGCACCATTAATTAGTAAACAAGACAATTACTTTATAAATACAAATTAAAAAAAGAAAATTTTTAAAAAATTTAAAAATACAAAAATATTAACAATTATACATATAAACTTATTAATGTCCATTAAAAAAAAAAGATTTTTTACAGTGTTGATTAAAAATATACTTTTTTAAGATAATACAGAATATTAAAATGTTTATTTTTATAACCCGTTTTACAGTCTACATGTTTGAAAACTAATAACAGTGTAATTTACATTAAAAATGCATATACAAAACTTAAAAACCACAATAATGTAAAGTATGTTTAAACACATTGATATTTAAAATGCGATAATTAAGATTTTAAATTATTATATACATTAAATTGTAATTAAAATGCAAACATATATATATATATATATATATATATATATTATGTTGTATACAAATGTATACTGTATTATGCATATACATATTAAATTCAAACATTTGAAATGTACAAACACTATTATATTACATTAGTAAAACAATATAAATTATTAATTAGTAAAGTTTTTAAAATAAATAATATAGTTTATCTTTGTTTTGATTTAGCAGCACCTTGTAAGTAGATCCATTTTTATACCTTAAATTATATATTTAATTGTTTTTGTATATGTGATTACATTTTTAATTTATTTGTGAAGTATAAACGTTACATTTTTACTCTTGTGTGAATAAACTAAATTGCACATTTACTGTTTTTAAAAAAATACTTGCGTTGATACGATGTTTGTACAAAATGTATTAAATAAAACCTTTGGCAACCATTACAAAAATACTATATATATTTAAATATTAACAAATTAATATGTGAATACTAATAAACACAGTTGTCTATTTATTAATATAAAAAACATTATAGTTTTCCTAGAGCACGTCAGTTACAAAAGTATAAGGTAAACTTAATTTTCAATTTTCAATAATATTTATTTTGTTATCATTATACAAATATATAAGAGTATTTTAAATAACTCACTTTTATCCGTTTAAATGATTGTTTATTAATAATTAAAATTACACAACTATATTTCCCTTTGATTAGAATAACAATGTTTATCTTGATATATGTCAGTTGTTTTACAAGTTTGCATATAGACTAAATATCAATTTTTCCTGTTACCTTAACCGCTACATTCCATTTGTTTTCTAAACTGTAATTTTAGTCTTTGATGCAAATTTTCTAAATTTATTTATTTAAAGTTTTATATTTATTGTTAATTGTGTTTAGATAACAGTAGTGTTTAATCAATATTTTTATGTTTTTTGGAAATTAAGAAAATTTAAGAAAACTGGTAAAATCTATTTTTTTCTCGTAAAACGACCTACTCTACCCAGCACGTTTGTTGCACAGACTGCAATAGTTTTATAAAACAAATTTGATTATTTATCATATTATACTAACTTTTTGTAGATTTTGAAATGTATTTGATAAAAAAATATAAAAACTGTTTTACATATTTGATTCCTAATGTTTATCGCAAAACACGGTATTATTATTTTGCAAATCTGATTCTTTAAAATTTTAATCAAACATTTTTAACAACAAGATTGTAATAAAAACCAAAATTTAAACCATAATATAAACGTTTATATTGCCAAAAAATTGCCATTTTGTGTTGGTACAAATGTATTAAATATTATTTTAAGTATTTTTGTCGGGAAGAACTCACGTTGCTTTGTATATTTATGTAAACAAAAATATGTAGCCAACACCCAATTAACCGTAATTATTTAAAGTCAACAACTTGCAACCATTACTATTTGTGTTATTATTATAAACATGTAGACCAACATTTAAAAAGTACCCATATATGTTTTTGTTTAATTTTGCATTTAAAAGATACGTACACATTTAATAGCAGAAAAAACTGGATGTGCACCAGTAACTAGTAAACAATACGTTTTGTTTATAATTACCAAATTAAAAGAAACAAAATAAACATTACTTCAAAAATACAAAAATATTAAAAATTATACATATATACTTATTAATGTGCAGTTAAAGTAAACAACAGAAAAAGTTTTAACAGCGTAGAATAAAAATAAATTCTTTTTGCAAATAAGACATAAACATAAAATGTTTGTTTTAACAACTGTTTTTACAGTCTAAATGTTTGGAAATTTATAATAATGTAATTTACATTAGAAATACATATACAAAAGTTAAAAATCACAATAATGTAAATTGTGCTTAGACAAGGTTGTTTGATAGTTAGTTATGCGATAATAAGCATTAAAATTTAAACATTTAAAATGTACAAACATTATTATATTACATTAGTAGAACAATATAACATATTAATTAGTAAAGTTTTTAAAATAAATAAAAAAGTATATTTTTGTTTTGATTTAGCAACACCTGGTAAGCTTTTTTTTTAATATACAACAATAAACATACTGAATTTTTGAATATATGCGAATGCATCAGGTTAATGTTTTTATATGAGATAAAAGAAAGATGTTTAAGATTATTATCGACAAATATCTAAAAAGCCTAAATCAGTTTGTTGGAAAAATGGCAATTAAATAAACTATTAAAATTTTAAACTTTGTAATGTTTTTAATTATTTGGTAATTTATTTACTTAATTTTAACAATTAGTTTAAATTATATAACTATGCACAACATGGTTTGCTGCCCCATAATAAGGCAGGACTTGCTAATCTGATAACCAACTCAGATAGCATCACAAACTTATTAGATTCAAGGCTTTAAGAAGATGCCATTTATTTTGTTTTTGCAAAGGCATTTGACAAAGTACTACATTATATTCTGTTAATTAAGCTAAAATCAACTAGGCTAATTCTTACTTGGATTACTGATTTTCTTATAATCGCTTATTTAGTGTACAAATAAGCATTGATTTACCCCTTTTTTGCCAAATCAGTTCGGGTGTTCCCAAAGAGTCAGTATTAGAACTTCTTTTGTTTATTATATTTATTAACGACTTACCTGAAGTAGTTCAGTCTAACATGCAAATAATGTTAAGATCTGGAGGCCAAACCCAAGCCATCTTGAGGTTGATATTAATAATATTTGTAAATGGGTTGTCAATAACTCCCTTCCTGTAAATTTAGCTAAATGTAAGCATATATATTTTAATAAATTATTTGGAAACGTTTTTTTAATGTTTAATTATGACTCCCAAATATTAGAATTGGTTAAACCCATAAATAATTTGGGAGTAATAATTAGCACTGCGCTAAGATTCACAGGTTTTCATTTTAAAGCTTCTCACATTGCTACCGACTAATCAACTGTTTTTACTAAATAATTATTGTGAGAGTTGTTATGTTAATAATTATATTACTAAATGTGTTGTTACATTTTGTTTTTATACTTTAATATAATGTACCTTATTTGTAATTTTTTCTGGTTTATTAAAAAAAGAAGAATATTATTAATTAAAAAAATGCCTAAGTTTAGCGTTATTTTAACGCTATTTAATATTGTAAAAAAAACATTACTAATCATGTATACAATTTACATCAAGAATAATAGATAATAACACTCACACACAACATATTGTTTAAAATAAACAAAAACATACAAAATCTAAAATTAATCAATTCAAAAACTCATGTTTGCCATACGTATTTAGAATATTAACTAATCAAAAATTAAACAAATTTAAATTTGTAACAAATATATTAAAGTTAAAATAATTTTACTTACGCATTTTTTTCAAACGTTTTTAGAAATCCTGGAACATAATGTTACTGTGCTTTATAATGATTTATTTAAAGTTTATAAAACATATTGTTGTTATTTATTTATTGTTATTTATAATAAAAACAAACCTTGGACTCAATGCGTTTCTAAAATGTTATTATAAATAAAATTGTATTAGTAACTTATGTTTCAAATATATAAGTTTTTTAATTTTAATAATAATAATATTAATAATAGTAAGTTTCAAATTAATAAAAAATTGGAACAGCATATACATGGTTAATCAAAGGGTTTTGATAAAAATAAAACCATTCCAAGTTAAAAATATATGTTTATTAAACAATATTATTTTTAAATAAAAGTTATAAAATTATGTATATATTATATAAAACATTACTTGTTTTTATTAATAAAAAGTGTTTACGAATCATTAAACATATTACACGCTGCTTTACAAATATTGTTTTTTTTAATTGTTTGACTTAAAGCCCAGGAAGATAGTAAGTGCAAATTTAATAATAATAATAATATTAATAATAGTGAGTTTCAAATTAATAAAAAATTGGAACAACATATACATGGTTAATCAAAGGGTTTTGGTAAAAATAAAACCGTTCTAAATCAAAAATATATGTTTATTAAACAATATGATTTTTAAATAAAGGTTATAAAATTATGTAAATATTATATAAAACATTACTTGTTTTTATTAATAAAAAGTGTTTACGAATTATTAAACATATTACACGCTGTTTAACAAATATTGTTTTTTTAATTGTTTGACTTAAAGGCCTGGAAGAACGTAAGTACAAACTTAATAATAATAATAATAATAATAATAATAATAATAATAATAATAATGAGTTTTTAATTTAAAACAGACATTAATATGTGCAAACTGTAAAATATAAAATATAAAAATAATTAGCAATTGTTATTAAAATATACTGTAAATTATAGGGTTGTAATAAAAAAATAATAATAACCATTTATTCAGGTTCAGGTTGAATACACGAGTTGAATAGGAGTAAACTCCTTTTAATCCTTGGTTCTGTTTATCAAGTTTATCAAAAAATTAATAATAATAAAAATTAAATTAAATTAACATAGTTGAATATTAGGATACCAGAAGTTAGTCAGAGGTAAAAGGATACATCAAATAAAATTGGCAAATTGATAATTGTCATATGCCTTTTTGAAAGCTGAGAGTGAGGACGCAGAGATGACGCTACCAGGCAGATTGTTCCATAAAGTAATAACTCTGTATGAAAAGTGATGACTTCTCAATCCGGGAAAAGATCTAGGTTTAGATAATTTTTAGGTTATGTCCCCTGAGTGAATTTTGGGCTAAAGTAAAAAAAGGGTAGATGAGGGCCGGAATTGAAAAGTTGATAAGTCAGGATAATATCACCCCGGAGACGCCTATCCCGTAGAAAAAATAATTTTAGGGATTTGAGCCTTTGGGAATAAGAAAGGTTCTTAAACCCATGAGGCTTTTTAGTGACCGCTCTCTGTACCTTGTCTAATCTAAGTGCGTCAGATTTTAAAATGGAAGATGTAACCTGAGCACAATATTCAAGGTGAGGTTTGAGGTATAGCATGTAAAGAAGGCGTAGACATTTGGGTGGGATCTTACCAAGACATTTATCCTTATTAAGTGGGAGCTGATTCTTTAAAGACCAATTGAAGATATCAAGAATGTCAGGTTGAAGTAATTCTGGGTTGGTCCCCCAGATCTTAACGTCATCTGCATGAAGCAGAATATTGGAGTGAACAACAGAAGGCAAATCATTTATAAAGAGAATAAATAATAGGGGCCCTAAGACAGACCCTTGAGGAACCCCAGAGGAGATAGGACAGGAAAAGGAGGTATCCGTCCCTACCCGAACTTTAAAAGTACGGTCGGAGAGAAAATCTTTAATCTAGGCTGGAATGGACCCTACTATCCCTACTGACTTGAGCTTTGCAATAAGAAGATTGTGTGGAACTTTGTCGAAAGCCTTGGCAAAGTCAAAATAGATAGCATTGACAGACTGATGCCTCTGAAGCATGTCTGTGACGCTGTTTGAGTAAATAATAAGATTTGTAAGGCACGACCTCTTTGGCATAAAGCCATGTTGAGCGGGACAATAATATTAAGCTTAAAGAGATGGTCCAGTAAATGAAATCTAATAAATCTTTCCATTATTTTACTAGGAGTAGAGAATGCTTATGGGCCTATAGCTGTTTGGTAGAGATTTACTTACAGACTTATAGATAGGCCTAATAAAAGCGAGTTTTTATATGGAAGGTACTTGCCCAGTCTGAACCGAAAGATTAAAAATATAGGTTAGGGGGAGGGAAAGAATATCCGCATATTTTTTCAGAATCCTAGGGTATATCCCATTAGCACCACAAGACATAGACTTAAGGTGCCTAAGGCAGTCTGAGACTGAGAGCTTAGAGATTGTTAGAGGTGTTATAGGTAAACACTCAGATGTAGGGAGAGACTGAGTAACTCCGAAAGTTTAAAAACCAAGTTAAAAAATTTCTTTAAACAAGTTACAACTAGAAGGACTTGATACCTCCTTACCTTGTTGATCTTTAAGACGAGGGAAGGAAAAAGTGTCCGCCCGCTTATTCGTGATAAATTTGAATAGGAGTGTTTTATTAAACTTAGCTTTATTTAAAAGTTTGTGTAATATGTTCCCTCTGTGCGTTCTAATAAGTCTAGTACATTTATTACGAGTATTTAGGTATCTATAATGGAAACAAGGTAGCTTTGTAGCTTTCCACAGGTAGAAGGCTTTATTCCGCTTATGAATCATTTTGGATATGACTTTAGGAAGCCTAGGCATAGTATATGTGGGAATTCTGAAAGGAACAAAGCTATTTAACCCTTTACTTATTACCTTGTTAAAGAAGGCATAAACACCTTCAAGATCATAAGTATATAAGTTTTCCCAATTTGTATTTGTTAGAAAGTCTCTAAGTCCCCTGCTATCAGTTTTCCTGAAATCTGGTATAGGTTTTAATTTAAGTTTGCAAGTATTTGAGATAGGGATCGGATAATGTACTACAAAGCTCACTACAAGATGGTCACTTTTTCAAGAGGAGGAAGAAAGGACATAGAATCAATATCTACAGTGTCATTCGAGAGTACTAGGTCAAGACAAGAGGGGTTAGTTCCGATTCTATAACGAGTAGGAGAGAATACATGCTGCTTGAGGACATGCACGGGACAAATTTCCAGTAGATTAAAATCAAAGACATTTACTGGTATCGAAGAAATAGCCCAATTTATAAAAGGACAGTTAAAGTCTCCCATAACGACAAAGTGATTAAACGGTAGAGAGGACATGTCGGAATTCCTTTACTAGTTCAGTGTTTGAATGATGTTTAAAGTTAGGGAGGCGGTACAACAGAGAGAATAGAGTTTTTGTGTTTAAACCCCCCACAACTAAGTAAAGAAAGTTATATTCCGCTGAGTGGGTAGAAGGAACTGTGATAGTCGAGTAGGTTAACCCGTCCTTGACGTAAAATAGACACCGTCCATAGTTACCTTTATGGGAATATTGTCTCACTACACTATACCCTTCCATATGGAGTTTAGAGTCAAATACATCATCTGATAACCATGACTCCGTAATGCCAAACAAATTTGGGGGCGAGGGGGAAAGATAGAAGGAAATGAACTTCCTCTAGTTTATTGTTAAGGCTTAAAGCATTCGTGAAATACACCTTTAAAGCCGAGGGAGAGGTAATAGTGGGGATAATTGCCTTAACCTGTGGAGGATTGGGGGCCGGTGAGATCTCCGGGGTGAAATCCAAAAATCTTGATTATCAATGTCAATATCCGGTCTAAGAGGCGTGAGTTTCACTATAGGACAGGCGTGGATTTGGGGAATAGGAGTCCTGGAGAGTTTAGTTAAGCGCTCGGACAAAGGTAAATCTTTCGTAACTTTAATCCCTTTAAAATGTGCCCTCACCGTAGTCCAATTTCGAAATACAGTTTTACTGTCTTTAGATAATGCACAAGAGGCCAGGATAGGTAGGGCAGTATGTTGGCGCTTACAAGAAAGTCTGCCAATTAGGAAATTACCCGCTTCAGGCTGACATTTTTTGACTATGTCAGAAACAAGTTCTTTGTAGTTGGTAATGTCAAGGCTAATACCCCTGACAACTAGATTACGATTATGTTTTATGCTGTTAACATAGCTTTTTGTCCCTTCTAAGATTTCTTTTTGGGAAAGTTTGAGAACAGTATTTGATAGTGTAGATAATTAGTTAAGACTAGAAACTTTGGATTTGAGAGAGGCAATATCTTGGGATAGGGAAAAAAACAGTTTGGATAAGGAGGAATTAACAGAGTCAAACTTGGAAAAAGAGTCAGACACCTCATCGAATAAATTAAATAAAAATTTAGTAACAGAAGTAATCTTAGTGTTTAGTTTATTAATTCTAGAGGACAGGGTATTATTATCCCTGACTAGATGTACTATTTCGTCTAATTTTCCATAGCTATGAACGGTGTCAGAAGGTAGTGCCTGCAACTCCGTTTCACATTTGCAATCCATGCATTTCTAGTCCAGAGGACTATCTGCAAGTTGCAAGTAGTGCACGGAAGACAGCCCGGAACACGCCTTGTAAAACCAATTTTTGCAGGTGGCGCAAAAAATACCAACTTTCACGGATTTCTTGCACTGTTGAAGACCACAGCTTGACGAATTAGAGGAAACCATATCTAAAAAACTATGTAAAAATACAAAAACAAAAATAAACGTTTTAAAACAGGTACTATTACTGGGGAAAGACCAGCAATATTCTTTTGATAGAGAATTAAAATAAAAATAGTGTTTAAACACGATGCTAAGCAAAACGCACAATAACACAACAAAAACGCGACACTTAAAAATTCACAGTTATACACCAAAAACCACGTACACAAATAGGTAAAAAAAATTAACCCAAATATGCAAAAAAATAAAAACAAAAACGCGAGCATGTAACAATTAACAACAATAAAAGCGGCTACTTTTGATCCGCACGTCACGCAAGCGTATCGTACAGATTTAAAAATAAAATTTAAGTGAAATTGTAAACAAAATGAGTTAATTAATGAGTAAATTTAAAACATGAAAAGGGAAAACTGTGACATTATATATAAATAAACCATTCCCCGTCAAAATCAAAAATGGAGATAAGACCGAATTAACTATGGAGTAAATGACACTTATGTTAATAACGTTCCGTATACTTTGCTGATAATACAATGATTCGGGATAAACCATTTCATTTTAAAAACAAAGTGTTGTGTAAAACGAGTTTTTAAAAGTATTCACTGCCGGTTGTTAGAAAAAAAGTCCACTCTCGACAAGTAATGCGTTGGTTTGGTATTAAGTATAATCAACCTATCTGGTATATTAAATAGTAAAAATTATATTTTCGTTATAAAGAATGTTTTTTATTATAAAATGCAGTACACTTAAACGGGGGTTACTAATTTTTTTCCAGAACAATGCTCTGTCATACGTCCAAAAAGTTAACGTCATATTAATCTAAGTTCACTATATTTGCTTTATATATACATTTAGACAGTGGAGGGATTAAAATCAAAAAAACTATATTTAACTCAATTGTTACCTAACAGCCCGGATATTATTGTTATCTAATTTTTTTTAATATGCTAAAACGCAACATTAATAAACAAACCAAAATTAAGGATTTATATGAACGTATTCAGTTTGTTGTTTAATATAAAATGAAATAAAAATATATTAACACCCTCATTGACAGCATTCCAAAACGCCTGGATTAGGTTGTTCAAAAAAAGACGATTACGTTGATTTTTTTAAAGTATGTAATTAATGTCTTTAATTATTTGATAACTGAAAAATATGTATGTAATCCGTATTTTAATTGACGTTATACATCATGTTAATCATTTTACTTTATATCCGATTTCGCACTATTTGATATTTTATACAATTATTTTTGCTTACAATATATATGTATATAAAAGTATAGTTTTGTTTTCAATTATTATATAGTAATGCATATTTTATAATTGAAGTGACGTTTTTTTTATACGCTATGTAATTGTTAGAGAGGTTTTAGTTTAATAATCACTTTTTGCAACAATTGTTGTGAGTGTTGTACTTGTGGAGAGTAAACTTTTTTTCTAACAACCGGGACTGAATATTTTTTGAAAGCTTGTCCTACACAATACATTGTTAATAAAGTAAAATGGTTTGTCCCGAATTATTGTGTTATTAGCAAATTATCCAAAACGCCAATAACATAAATGTCGTCCACTCCATAGTTTACATTATGCTAATCTATTATCCTTTTATTTCTTGGAAATAAACAGCTTAATCTTTGGTAATTGTAGAGTTAAACCGGATTCAATTGCTTTGTTTTTTACTGTAGAATAAATAAAATTGTTTAAACTATTTTTTAGGTTTTTGAAATAGGTTTACTATAAAAAAACATTTAATTTTATAATATATATTTAATCATCTGTATTTGTTGTTACACGTTTTCTTCCAACATTATCATAATTTCGTAGTGTTTGACCGTTAAATTGTTAAAAGATTAATTTTTTATAAAATTGCTAATTTTATATGTAAAAATCCTTTACTTTTTAATTTTTTAATAACACGGTATTCATTTTTGGTAGAATGAACACGTTTTTTTATCACTATTCTCCATTTTAAAAACAATGAGGTCAGAAAACAGAATTAGCGGGTAAGCAGAATCTCAAAGTTAAACGTAAATAATAAATTATTGGATTTGTTTTAAATACTTTTTTTTAATTAAAAAAACATTTTTAAAATATTTTTATTTCTATAAATTAGAATAATTAAATGTTTATTTTGATAATTATTATGACATTACAATTATAGCAGATTTAAATGTACGTTTAACATCCAGCTTAAGTATTAGTTATTATTCATTTTTAATAAAATTAAGCAGACAAAATAATAATAATTTAACTATTATTAACAAAATTTTGTAATTTTAATTTATTATCCACGTAAACTATGCTTTTTTGGCCGACATAGCCTTCATAAATACATTTTTCTAAGTATATATAAAGGATCTATTAAGCACTAAACATTATATTTTATTCCCGATATTTATTGGACTTAACAATTTAATTTACATTTAATAATTTTGTAGTTTGTTGCATTAATTTTTTAAAACGGTGTATACTATTTATATTAATAATATTTAACAATTATGTACAAGTTTTCATTTTTATATTAAAAACAAACTTACTAGTTTAAATACAGATTTAATTTAGTTAAGGTAATTACTAAAATATATTAATGAATTAAATTAATATTACAATTATTTTATAAGCATTTATAAGCATAAATTTAAAAAAATAGTTAATTATTATATGTATTTTAAAAAAAACTTTAAAAAAAAATATTATGAAGGTAATTAAACAAGTTTTCTATGCTAACACGTTTTATAGTACTCTGTTGTTATATAACATTAGCAATTATAACTATTAATTAGTTCATAAAAATAAATATTTTACTCTAAACTGTGCAACCAGTGTTGTTTATTACATTAATAAATATCATGACAAATATAATGTACAATATACTGTATGTTTTAAAATAAACCACATTTTAAACTAGGTACAAAACTATTTTTTAGACAAAAACAGTTTACAAAAATAGGTAATAATAAAAAAATGTTAACAAAAAATAATAATTCTACAAGGTGCACGACATTTTCGTTTTTATTTTACAAATTACAATCTACAATTATCAAATTTATTTAAATTTGCTAAATATTTTGCAGAAATATTATATATATATATATATATATATAAATTAATTTTATTTTGCATTAATTGTAATTAAACAAAAAACATACATTAAATTAAAAATACAAATGTACTTGCAACAAAATTAAATATATATTTGGGTAAACATTAGTAGTAAACTTACGTGGTGTTATTATGTACAGAATATATTTAGAAAAACCAACCATTTTCCTGCTACATAAAACAATTTAAAAAAACTAAATTTTAATGTTTATTAACAATTTGTTTGCTAATTTAAAAAAAAATTATTATTATGGTGCAGAAGTGCCATTTATAATGCTTTACTTAAACAAAATTATATTGTAATTAAAACAAAATTAAAATACTATCAAACTTACCAGCATAATAATTATTCTATTTATACATTTATTTGAACAAATTTAAACGTTTTACGCCTAATGAAACTGTGTTTTAAAATAATTCATTTAAAGTATAGTAAATTTAAATTTTGTTAATGCGATGTTTATCTTTTATCGTGTTTATTTTCTTAGGTATATGTTATTTTATTCCATTTTGTACTACTATTTTTATAAACATTTTGTTATTACTTATTTTATATCGGTAATAAAAATGTATTTTACTTTGAATATATCTTTGTTAAGATATTAAAAAATAATGTAATAATAAAAATTTTATAAAAATTAAAAAACATTATATATATACATAAAAGCATTAATTTCAATTGTAATAAAACAAAACAAAATTTATTAAAACGGTTATATTATAAAAAACATAAAATATACATTTATGTTTTTTTAGTCTCTAATGGTAAGCTTACAATTTTTATATTAAGTGCTTAATTTTAATATATTATTATAAATATTTCTATTAATATTTTATCGTTATATATATGTTATTAACAATTATAAATATTAAACTAATATAAATAATTATTTGTTGCAAATATAAGTAAAATAATTAATATTAGAGTTTACTTACATCAATGTTATACACTACTCATAAATTAAATTTAAAATGAAAAAACATTTGTTTTTTAGCATAATTAAATTATTATAACACATTTTTTTATTTAAAATTATTTTTTTAAACATATATATATATATATATATATATTAAAAATAAATACATTTGTTTTAAAAATTCATAGAGTAGTTCAATTTACAATTTGCTTATTCTAACAAATAATATATTAAGAGAATTGAATTTATTGTAATTTTATTTTTTAATTAATTTTTTTTTAAATAAAGTTTTGTTTTGATTTAAATATAAACTAATTAAAGCGTTTTCCATATATCAACAAAACAATAAAACAAATAAAAATGGTTTGAAAACGTTTCTATCAATATATTTATAGCATTCTGTAGTAAGCATATTTGTTTTATTAAATGTATCAAACTTTTTTTTGTTTTTTGGTATGTCATTAAGTTGCATCCATACATTTACATACTAGTTATTTATGCTAAATTTGTGATATTTATAAATAAATAAAAACAAATTTTTATTTTTATTTCAATCTCTACACATATACAATATATATATATATTTTTATAACTATTATTAAGTAAACAAAAAATAAAATAATCTGTAATAAGAATATTAATTAAGTTATATTAAACAAATAACGTTAATTTTAAAAATGTATTTAATAATAGATTATACTCTCAAATTAATTTTTTTTAAATAATGTATTTATTATTTTATTTTTAATTTTTAAATACATTAGTACTAAACAAGTTTCATTAATAAACATTTAAGCAAATTTAATTATAAGCCAGCATTTACTGTTGGTAAGATCTAAATTATTGTCCACTATGTTTAAATAAATTACTGTATTGCTACACCATGTTATAAAAATAATTGTCAAAAAAATAATATTAAATTAATTGAATAACTTAAATTAAAAAAACATTGTATTTAATGTTCAGTAGTACTGCATCATTTTAAATATATGCATTAGATATATTTTTTATATTACAAGGTGTTTTATTGTTTAAACAGTTTCAGTTGACACACAAATATTAACATGTATTTACAAATATATAAATTAATTTTAAAAATGTATTATAATGTTTTGTTTAAAAACATTTTATACGTAATACATTTATAAATAACACTATAAAAACAAAGGTTAATTAAAAAATTAAATTTATTAAACTATATAATTGTATCCGTTTACATTTTAGAAAACTGCCGTAAGTTTATATATGTTTTAAATGTTGACAATTTTTTTATATATAAATTAATTTTTTTACTGCTCAAAAGCGTATTAGTGTTTAAAATAATAGTACACTTTGCCAAAAAGTTAAATTTAATTTATTCATACATACATTTTAAAAGTAATCTTATTTAAATCCGCACTAACTAATATTATTAACATTGATGTTAACGAATATAGCCAAAATAATGCTACTAAACTGTTTTTTTATATTAATAACATTTATATTGACAAATATGGTGTACTAGTTTAGGTTAAAATTACAAACAACCGTGGTTTTTATTTAATTATAAAACTACGTTACGTTTATATTAAACATTTGCTTATATAAATAATTATTTTATTCTAGACAATGTAACCAGTTTTTTATAGTATTTTAAAATGCGTTAACAAAATGTTCAGTATAATGCATGTTTTTTTATTATACTTCTTCTTTTACTAGTATATTACAACACATATTAATTAAATGTTTTAAACTACTTAAAACACCCAACCACAACATACACTGGCTACAAAATTATGTTTTATGAAGTAAACAATTTTCACAAAATATTTGTAATTTGTTTAGTGTCTACATAAAATAATAATAAAGTTCCAAACGTTGCAACAGTATTTTTGTTTTTTTTTCTACGTAGAGTCATTACAAATTTTACAAACACGAAATTTGTTTAAATTTGCAAATTATATTGTTTAATACACAACATGTTTTTAAACATTAATTTTAAAAAAAATTAATAATTTGATTAATAAAATGTATTAGTAAATGTATTAATAATGTATTAATAATGCAAACTGTTTAATTTTTTAACAAGGCGTCAAAAAAAAACAATAAAAATAGACAACATATTAAAACAAATATATGTACCTGTAATAAAATTGTTGTTGTTATTATTTTTATTATTATTATTATTAATAATATTAAGTTTTAATATTTCACTAAAAAAACAAACTTAACTAGTGTAATTACGTAAATCAAATATTTATAAAAAACAAATTTGTATGCAGTTCCACAACAA
>JAKXYG010000706.1:0-32130 GCA_025895645.1 Cardicola forsteri | reverse complement strand
ACTTATATATATATATATATATATATATACTTATATACAAATCCTAAGCTAATTAGTGTTAAAACTTTAGTTATTAAAGTAAAACATCTATAGCAATCACATAACTCAAAAAATAAAGTCAGTTTAATTATGTTATATACAAAATTATATAATAAGTAAGATACAATTACAATTATGTTAATATCTACTGTTAATATAAATAATAATTGTATAAAAGTTAAACTTGTTCAAAATTACAAATCGGGTAAAATTATTAATATAAAATAAAACGTCAAATGTGAAAAAAAACAGAACACAAAATATTTTTAGTTACCAAATAATTCATTGAATAATAAAGAACTAAATGTTTGATAATTAATGTAATTGCCGTTTTTTGACTACTTGATCAATGCGGTTTGGAATGCTGTAGATGAGATTGTTAATATATTCTTTTTTATTTCATATTAAACAACAAACTGAATACGATTACACAAATCTTTAATTTCAGTATGCTTATTAATTTTGCGCTTTAGCATACTAAATAAATTTTTAATAACATTAATATCCGGGCTGTTAGGTGGCAATTGAGTAAAAAATATATTTTTTGATATTTGCCCCTCTATTGTTTAAATGTTAATATAAAGCAAATATGGTAAACTTAGATAATATGACGTTATTTTCTTAGATGTATGCCATAAAACATTGTTCTAAAGAACATTAGTAAGCCTGGTGTAACTGTGTTACATTTTATTATAAAAAACTTGCTTTAATAGAACAAAATTTTTACTATCTAAGGTACCGGATATAATTTTTTATTTAATAGGTTTATTATAATTAATACCAAACCAACATATCACTTGTCAAGAGTGGGCTTTTTTTCTAACAACCAAAAGTAAATGTTTTTAAAAATTAAGCCGGCGTAGTAAATTATTTTTGTATCCAAATGGTTCAATTCCAAACTATTGTTTCATTAGCAAAATATACAGAACACCAATAAGACAATCTTTGTTCAATTTACTTGTTATAATACATAAATCTATTGGCGATTTACGGGTTAAACCAAATTCTCTTGCACGGCTTCTCACCATTAAATAACTAAATTTATGTAAATTATCTTTTACAATATTTGAAATAGGCTTGTTGTAATTTTTTTTAATTCTATTTAAATTTTTCGATTATCGGTTTTACTTGTTTTTCATTTTCTTTCAACATAATCATAGTTTCTTGGTTTTTGAAAATCAAAACACGATAAATTGTTGTAAGACTTACTCTATTTAATTACGCTAATTGTTTAGACAAAAATCCATAGTTTTTTAATTTTTTTATAACATGGTGTTTTTGTCATTATGATGGTAATCTTTTCTATCGTTGGTATTCATTTTACAGAACAAAAACAGATAAAGGAATTAATTTGATTATCAAGGTCAATTATATTTTAAAATTGAAAAAAAATTAGATTACCAAAAAAAAATATTTAAATTACCGAAAAAACATTTATTTAAAAAAGAAAAATAAATAATTTTTAAAATATATTTGTAAGTAATTAAATTTTAATTTTAATTAGTATTATGACGGTACAACTGGATCAAAGTTGAATGTATAAATTTGACATATTAAACGTTGTTTATTTTTAATAAAATTAAGCACACAAATTAATACTTAACCAATTATTATAAAAATTATATAGATTTAATTTATTATCCACGTTTATATAAACGTTATTCTTAAAGTATGCTATTTTGGCCGACTCAGCGTCTTTAAATAAATATTTCAAAATAAACATAAAGCACCTATTACATATTTTACATTATTTTAAATTCTTATTATTTATTTTTACTAAAAAATAATTGGAAATAACAAATTAATTTAGATTATTTTTTTTCTAAATTTGCAACACTAATTTATTCAGTGGCTGTATATATATATATATATGCATATATAACTCCTATGCTAATTAATGTTAAAAACGTAGTTATTAAAGTAAAACATTTGCAGCAATTACATAAATTAAAAAAAAACTCAGTTTAATTATAATATATGAAGTACTATGTAATAAATAAAATATAGTTACAATTTCGTTAATATCTATAATTATTATAAATAATAATTGTATTAAAGTTAAACTTGTTTAAAATTACCAATCGGGTAAAATTATTAATATAAATTATAACGTCAAATATAAAAAAAACAGATCACATAGAATATTTTTAGTTACCAAATGATTGATTAAATAATACAAAAGAAAATGTTTAATTATTAATGTGTTTTTTTTAACCATTTAATCAAGGCTGTTTGGAATGCTGTCGATGAGATTATTAATATATTCTTTGTTTATCTTATGTTAAACAAGAAACTAAATACGATCACACAAATTCTCAATTTCAGTATGTTTATTGATGTTGCGCTTTAGTACACTAAATACATTTTAATAACATTAATATCCGGGCTGTTAGTTAGCAACTGAGTAAAAATTACTTTTTCTTATTTAGCCCCTATACTGTTTAGATGTAAATATAAAGCAAATATAGTGAACTTAGATAAATATAACGTACCTGCGCATTAAAACCAAAACTAATCAATACAATAATTTATGTTTGTTTTATTTATCCAGAATTTTAACTAATCCAAAATTAAACAAAATTAAACTACTAAAAAACCTATCAAGGTAGGAATCGTTCCATCCACGCATTTATTTAAACTAATTTGGACATCTCACAGTATAATGTCACAAGTGTGCCTAATAATGACTCATTTTGTGTATAGTAATTTTGAATATTAAAAAAAAAATTTTATGCACACTATAATGATTATATTTATGTTTATTAACATATGACATTTTATTTCACTATCATTCCATTATTTGTACTAGTACTTTTTTATATTGGTAGTAAAAATGCATTTCTTTTACGCTAAATGTGTTTTTAGTGAGATATTGTAACTTAAAAATAATAATATTATTATCAATAATCATAACAATAATAATTAAACGGAATTTACGCTTTTTTATTAAAAATTAATAAATTATTAATTAATATACTTAATATCATTATTCAAATATATATTTTAATGACTTAAGTAAATCATTATACAAACTTTACGTCATTATTAGCACACAAAAAAATTAAATTTTAATTTTAAAAAATTATATTTAAAGAAATTATTTATTATTTTTTGATATTTTAGTATTAAATCAAACAAACCAAAAATTTGAAATAATTTAAAAAACGATTTTTTCTGTAATGTTAGATCAAAAATGCGTCTTCGGTTTTTACTTTAAAATATTGATTTGTTGTTATATTGAAGTTAAACATTAATGTTTGCATACGAATTAAAATTAGAAGTGCAGTTTTTTTGTTAAAACTTGATTTAAAATTATAATAATTTTGTAACTAATATTTTAATTTTTTTATTGTTAAAAATTTATTTTTGTTTGTTAAAAAATATTATTTAAATTAAAAACAATATTTTCTTAAACTATACATATATATATATAACAAAAATTTAATTTATTTGCTGCTTAAGAGTTAGTTAATTTTTATTACAGAATAAAAACATTAAGAATTATGTTTGTAATAGTAAAATTAATTTGTTTTAATATTAATTATTTTTAATTGTAGTTAATAAAACACTGACTTAAACGAATTTATATGCTAAATTATAAAATAAGTTGCTGTGTATAAACATTTTTGTACAAACTTAAAATTTTACAGTTTGAAAAATACATATAAAAAAATAATAAATTGTTTTTGTAAAAAGTGTTAGATAACTATTGTATAAAAATATATTACACAAGTCATCCAAATTACTATTTAATGTTTTAGAGTAAATTATACATAAAACAATTTAATAACCCTAAAAATAAAATGTTTAAAATTTTTAAATATAATGGACATTATACTTCATGTTGGTAAGTTTAATCAATCTTAGATTATTGGTCAGTAAATGTTTTATGTTATTTTTTATCAGTTACAATATATACCGATAAAATTAATTATGTTTTTGTTTATAAAGTTGAACACTTGTTTGTTTGTGTTGTGTATGAAAGGCTAAGCTTTTAAATAACATGTTAAATGTACAATTTTACGTTTAACCTTGTAAATAATTCTTATTATAATGTTATGTTTTTTTGCAGATAAGTGAACATATTTAGATACATATAAAAACATTTTTATTAATTAGTGTATAAATAATTATTTTATTTTTTAATTTTTTTTAAATATGAAATTATTATTAATTTTATCGGCAAGTTAAAATTTATATTAGCACATAATTGATACAACAATTTACTTATTTTTTAAAATAATTATTAATTTTTATTTATATTTTGCATCTAATGCTATTAATCAAAATATTAACAAATAAGTTACTTTATAATATTAATAAAAACAAAAATAAAAAAATTAAATACGCGTTTTTTAAAATGATATGATTAAAGTACTTAAATAAATCTTGCTGTAAAATAATAGAAATAAATAAGTAGTATTTGCTTTTAAATAATACAATTTATTAATTCTAAAATTGTAAACAATTAAAAAAATGTTTTTTAATTTTTAATTTAAATAAATTGATTTATTGTTATTATTATAAAAATTATTTATACACATTACAATTTAATAAAATAAACATCAATTTTTAGTTACTTGTACCTACAAAAAATAAAAATTGTTGATTATAACTATTTTTAATGTTTGTATTAATTACTTTTATTTTAACTAGAATTTAATAATGTTAATAAAAAATTTGTTTGTTTTATAGCTAAATTAAGGTTTAAAAATATGCTTAAAAATCATTTAATATTTTTAAAAATTGTTTATTAATATTACATAAACTTATAAATGAGACAAAAAACAATTATAATATAATCTCCGTTTATCTACTTTACTCTCTCTCTGTGTATATAGGTATTTAATATGTTGTATTAAAAATTGTAATTTTTGTTTTATATTATTTTGTATTTATAAAAAACAAATAATTATAAATGTTATAATTTAATAAAATGTGTTTATTTTTAAAAAAAATTATCATAATTACTTTAATTAAAATATAATATTACTTCATATTACTTATTTAAAATAAATTATATTAATAATTACTTTAACGATTTCAATTTTGTGCAAAAACTTAGCATTTATTAATTATTTTGTTATAAAAATATGTTTCTTTTTGTAGTAAATATTAAAAAAATATTTGTTATATTATAAATAATGTTATTTAAATTAAACGTTACAGCGTTGTTTTTTTATTACAAACACATGTGCTTAATATTTTGCAATAAAAATGCAATATTATTTATACAATACTTACTTGATTTAATTCTTTAATAGAAAAAAATTTATATATATATATATATAATTTGTAAAACATATTATTTTTAAAATAATTTAACATTCTACAAAAAAATAATTTTAATTAATTATAATAAAACATTGTAAGCACTGTCTTTTTACTATATTCATATTCAAATTTTCTCTATAAATCAATTAAATTGTTGAACATTTTTAAAGTATTTAAATTTTAATTAGTAAAAAAAATTATTTAATTTATTATTAAAAAAAAGTTTCTATAAATAAATATCTTTGCATTAAATTAGTTTAATAATTGCTCTGTTTTAAAAACAGGTTAGTTTAAATATTTTTTTTTTAATTTTGTTAAAAAAGTACCCGGTTGTTAAATAAAATAAGTACACATTTTTTAAACATTCAAGTGTAATATTGTTTGATTTTATTATTAATGGTTAATTAATAAAACATATTTATTTACATTGCAGCAAATTTTACATGTAAAGGGGTAAATGTCGGTATTATATTTAGTAAAAGATATTAAATTTCTGTAAATAAAAGTATCAAATAATTTAAAAGTAAAGTATGTTAATATTCCAAAACCAAGTATTAATAACTTATTTTTACACAAATAAAATAAATTTAATGACATATATATAAGAGGTAAACAAATAAAAACTAAAAAAATATTTAATATTAGATCTTTGGTAACTAATTTTAGTAAAATAATTAAAAATATTAAAAAACAATTAAAAATAATTTGTATGTATACAATATTACAAGAGTATTAAATGTATATAATTTGTTATATTTAAATGTTTTTGTAAAAATAAATAATAAAAATTAAAAGTAATGTCTAGTACCTAAATACTTCCTTTATCTATGTAGAAATATCCAATTTAAAAAGACTAAGTCGACCAAAATAGGAATACTTTAAAAGTATTTCTATATAAACGTGGATAATAAATTAAAAATTACATACTTTTATAATAATTAGTTTATTACTATTTTGTTTGTAAAATTTATTAAAAATAAACAACAACTAAATATTAATATTAATATTAAACGCACATTAAAACACTACAATTGTAATGTTATAGTAATTATCAAAATAAACATGTAATTATTATAATTTAATAAATAAAAATAAATACAAATAATTTTATAAAAAATTAAATAAAATTTTAAACAAATTAAATATTTATTTTTGCATTAATCTGATCACTCATCCGCTCATTTTGTTTTCCGATTTGATCGTTTTTAATATAGACAGTAGTAAGAAAAATGTTTTTATCTTTTTAAAATAAATAGCTTGTTGTTAAAAAATAAAAAATAAAGGATTTATCACCTAAAAAATTGGCAAATTTATACAAAGTTAACCTTTTAACAATGTATCGGAAAATCGTTATAGAATTAAAAAAAGTAAAACAAACTTATTTTAGAAACCAAAAACAATAGTTTGAAAAATATTATTTATTTCAAAATAAAATACAATGCAATTAAATCTGGTTTATTACCAAAGGTTAAGTCATTTACTACTAATTAGTTTTTTGTAAACTATAGAGTGAACGACATCATTGTTATTGGCGTTCCGTATACTTAGAGGATAAAACAACAATTTGGAACAAACTATTTGATTTTAAAATTAAAATGTTGTGTGGGTCAAGTATTTGAAACCATTCACTCCCAGTTGTTAAAAAATTTTATTCTTGGAAGGACTTGACGAGATAACTGCAAAGATGCTCAAACATAAAAGTAATGTTGTAGCAAGTAAGCTTGCTTATTTATTTAATGCTATATAGCATAATAAAAAAGTTTCAAATAAATGGCGGCATGGAGTAATTGTTACTCTTCCCAAAAAAGAAAGTCTCAATGATTTCAATAATTGGCGCGAAATAACCTTATTGTCTGTTTCTAGTAAAATGTTTTGCAAAATAATTTTAAATCGTTTAAATAATGCGGTAGATAAAAACCTTTGAGACAACAAGCAGGTTTTCAAAAAAGGAAGAAGCTGTATTAAGCACATACTCACCCTTTATAGCAACATTATTGAGCAAAGTCAAGAATTTAGCAATCACTAACAATTAATTTTATTAATTTTATAAATTTTTGTAAAAAATCGTTAAGATATTTAAATACCGTTAAAATATGTGAATATTATACGTTTGCTATACAAAAATTAAAGTTGCTGTGTTTGAAAAAAAGTGGTCATACTGCTATGTTTGAAATTGTCAAGGGAGTACGTCAAGGATGTATTTTGTCACCGTTTTTGTTTTTTTTGGTAATTAATTTTATTATGACTCAATCTATGAATAATTTGTCTTATGGTATCAAATAAAACCAAGGCAAATTAACGGATTTGGATTTTGCAAATGATATTGGTTTACTTAGTAAAACAGCAGAAATGATGCAAAATATGACAACCCGACTCAGTGATATCAGTTTTTGTATTGACTTACGGATTAATTGTCCAAAGACAAAAGTGTTGTGCATTAAATCAAACAATGATTTGCCTATTAAAATTACTAGACAAAATATTGATATTGTTGATTCTTTTACATATCTGGGAAGCAACATTGGTAAAGACAAAAAAACCAAAATTTATGTTAAAGTCAGACTTGGAAAAGCAATAACAGTCTTTAATAAACTCAAATCAATACAGTCTTTTTTTGTTTGTTTAAAAACAAAGTTTTGTGTGTACGTATTAATAATTATTCCTACGGCAATATATGTGAGTAAAACGTAAAAGCATACGGACAAGATTAATAAGATGGTTGATGTTTTTTATTACCGGTGTCTTAAAAGTATTTTAAAGATTACCTGACGCGATCACATTTCAAATGATAAGATTATGAAGAGAACTGACTCTTGTTTACTTCAATGACATCATTTCAATTAGACAAAAAAATTACTGGATTAAATTTTACGTTTACCGCTCGAAAGACAATTGTAAATTGTAAAATAAAAGTTGGCAGACCAAAGAAAACTTGGCTAAAAACTATTTGGGAAGATTTAATTAAAATGAATGTTTTATGGGCACAATGCTCCATGTCATACGTCTAAAAATGTAACGTTATAGTTATCTATTTTTTTATTTGCCTTATTTTTTAAAAAGTAGAGCTGCTAAAATTAATTTCCGCCTTACAGCTCAAGCATCAGTTTTATTTAAAATGTTTTCAGTATGCTAAAGCGCTTTATTCATAAACACACTAATAATTAAAATTTATATAAACGTATTCTGTATGTTGTATAAAAGAAAAATTTATCAACACTCTCATCAACAGCATTTTAAAACTACTAGATTATGTTGTTCAAAGTAAGACAATCACATAAATTATAAGCATTTTTAAACATTGTAATGTTTTTAATACTTTGGTAGCATAAAACATTGCTTCTAATTTGTATTTTTATTAATAATTGACGTATATATCACGTTAATAATTTTGCCTTATTTAAGATATTGCACCAACTGTTGTTTTATACATTTTTACTTAAATATATATATTTATATATATCTTACTTTTAATTAGTGTGTAGTATTGTATATTTAATAACTAAAGTTGCTAAACATGTTTTAGTTAAATAATTATTTATATATATATATATATATATATATATATACAAAATATTGTTTTTTTCTTAAATTTGTGTATAATTTCTCTTTTTTATATTCGTATTATAACATTGTTAAAGTTATATATTACTTACTTTTTTATTGCTATTGTATACATTTTTTAAATATGTAAATGAAATTATATTAATTATTTTAAATAAAAAATATTTTTAAATAATTTTTTTTTAATAGTTAAAATATTAATTATTACGTTTATTTTCGATAATTTTATATAATTTTTTAATAAATATTAAAAAAATCTGTTTATAACAATTTATTTTAATAAATAATTTATTTAAAAATTAATTATTAATGTATACATATATTTAGAAATATAAGCGTTACGTAAATACATAGTAAAAATGTAATAGCATAAATCATGATCTGCATAAACATAATTTGTAACTGCAATTTAATTAAATATAAATATATGTTTAAAATGCATTATTTATATATACAAAAAACACAGCAATGCGTTATTATAAAACAATGCCAATTACAATGGAATGAAAAGGGTTAAAATACAAATAAAATAAAAGTAAACATTTGTTTTCAAATTATTTTTTTAATTACAATAGCATTTTGTAAGCGAAACATTTTGGTATAATAGTCTAATTATTACTATATATATACTGCAAGCATTTTATAAAAATATAAAATTTAAACAGTTATATGTAATTGTTTTATTTTGTAAAAATAAATGTTAAAATAATGTAATGTACAAAATATTTGCATTTTATTTGCTTAAAAAAATTATTAAAAAAATGTAAAAGCATATTTTAAATGCTACATCTTTATACTACACAGCAAACTCCATTATATTAAAATTTAAATGTTTTAAAAATACATTTATATTGCTTTTAAAATAACAAAAATAATTTTAAATTTTATAAAAAACGTTGTGTAAAAAATGTTTTTTTAATCTAATTGGAATAAAAAAATAATTGTTTCAAAGTTAAAATTAAATTATTTTAGATCATAAGTTTAACTGTTTTACTTTTAGTATTTAATTAATTAATTAATAAAAAATGTATAAAATCAAATTGTTACAAAAATATAAAATTTTATTTCTACATGTAAAAAAATAAATTTACACCTAACATTGAACTGGTTACTCTATTTTAAAAGCAATTTAGTTTAAATAATTTTATAACAAATTTTAGTTCAATAATTATTTTAAATTATACGTAAAATTACATACATAACATTATTAATCTGACGTTGATCAATTTTTTAAACTTTAATTTTAATAAACCAATTATCAGTCAGTTTGATAATGCCTACAATACTATTAAACACAAATATATTAACATTTATATAAAGTTAATGTATTGTAATCGCTAAAACATATAGAATAAACAGATATACGGTGTACATAGTGAAAAACGATAAAACCTTTTTCAAAATGCATGCATACGGAAACAAAACATTAAAAAGTAGAAGAGATAATAATTTTATTGTAACTCACCTAAAAAATAAAACAGAATAAATATAAAAGAAATAAAAATAATCAGTATTTAGAAAATTTATATTATTTAGATATAATAATACTCATAAAATAATTAACATTATTGTTAAAAAAGGCATTCAAAATATACATATGTAATATTTATAACATTACAGTTATGTAAATATTCAATGTTTTTAAAAACGAAATCAAAATATTAATAAAACAATTTTTTTAAAACGATTTTTTATATTTAACAATCAAAATTTAAAATAAACCTTACCAAGTTTTACTAAAAAATAAATTTACATTAATATTTAAGTTTATCGTTTTGTTTCTTTCTTAGTTTATAAACAAATACTTGTTACGGTAACAGCACAATAATAATGTTAATTATAAAAACACGTTATTTGTAATTAAATTAATTAACCATAAGTAAAAAATAATTAATTCTGTTATTTAATTTAACAAAGAATATTACCCACATAAAGATAATTAATAAATGCACAATACATACTATTTACATTAATTAATATTTTAAGTCATTTGTTAAATATAAATTATAGTGTTAATTAAATAATTTGTCGCGTAGCTAGTTAAACTAAAAAACGCATTTTTAATTAGATTAAAAAACATAATAAAAATTTAATAAAAAAATTTAATTGTCCCAGGCAGTATTTTCCGGTTTTAGCTAATTCAAAAATAAACTTTTGAATCTTAGCATTTAACATATTTTTACACAACGTGTTTTATGGAATTAATCAAAATAGCATTTAACAGAAATACAATACTGTCCCTAAAATCCCGAGGTCAACAATGTCCAAATTTAATTTGAATCAGTTTTTCTAACACAATAAAACATGCAATTGTCCAAAATAAACGTAAATTTTATTATAATGGTTTTTAAAAAACCTTAAAATTAAAGTTACCTAATAAGATGTTTTTACCGCTACTACTGTTATTAAACTGCAAGTCAATACTTAAAAAACTTTTTAATTTACAATTTTTTATGACAAACAAATAACATATAAATAGATGTGTGATATTAATCCAAAAATCATAGTTGAATATATATGTTGAGAATAATTTTATAGAACTTGATAAAATTTTTAATTTCGACTTAATCAAAACAAATTCAACAAGAAACGTAGAGGAGGCCTTAATACATACATTAATAAAGACTATTGTAATAATCTTAAATCAAAATTTAAATATTTGCAAGATGGATTTGAGTGCTTATTTGTCAATTTCAAAAATAAATATGTTTCACTATAAAAATATTGAGATTATAAATAATTACATAGCACTGTAAAAAATAATTACTTCTACAATCAAATAATAAAAATAATTTAATTACATTAGCTGGTAATTGTAATTATGCAAATACTTACTTATTCAAACTAATAAACGTTAGTAATTTAGTTAATTTTTTTACTACATTTCAAAAACAACTAGATTATATTTTTACCAATGTCCCTGGTTATTTTTAGGTAACATATCATGCACTTTTTTTAATATTCAATTACTTAACAATTTTTTTGCTTTAAAAATATACTCAAAACATTATTATTTAAAATATTTGAAGCCTATTTTAAAATCATTTATACATGTTCGTGATATATTAACTTTAAGTGTAGAATTATTTAAATCCGCATTATTAAAAATTAATATAATCTATTTTAATAATCTTAGCCTAAATAACGCTACTCTACTTTTTACTAACTTTATTAACACTTATATTAAAAAATATTGTTTAGTAATTAAGGTTGAGATTACAAACAACAATTTTTCTTTATTAAATCTTAAAAGGCTTAGGCAAGAAAAAAAAGTGGAATATAAATCTAGTCAAAATACTAAATTTAAAAATTTAAACAAACAAATTAAACTAGAAATAAACAAATTTAATGACTATGCTAATAATTATTTTTAATAAAACTGTAATTTACTATCTATTTGAAGAAATATTAACAAAATTTTTAATGAATTCAAAATAAATCAATGAAAATAGAATCAAAAAAACTAAATGATTATTTTACTTCAAACAACTCAAAACATATCAAAATTTAATCAACTAAAAAAAAATTATTTAACACTTATCATTAACTTTAATATTCAAAAATAAATTAACAATTGTAAAACAAGCACTTTACTAAAACCTTATAAATTATTTTGTAATTTTTAAACTTTTTGCATTACAACAATTGCTCCATCATTATCTACAATAATAAACAGTTTTATTATGAATTACGAATCACACCTATTCTAAAAGTTTTTGTTCTATCAACAAATCCAGAACAATATTGTTTAATTGCTTGTACCTCAGTATTTTTAAAATTAAGTAAAAAAAAATACTTAACGGCCTTAAGCCCATATTGAACATTAGTAATAATCATTATCAATTTGCATATAAAAATAATTATTTTACTGTTAACTGTGTAGCCAGCCTTTTTTATTACATTACTCAATATCTTGACAAAAAAAATGTTTAATATATTACATGTTTTTAAATTATAAATATGCTTTTAATAGTATAGCAAGAGAAAAATTATTTCAATTGAACTACTTAAAATATTTAAACACATTTTAAATAAGCTACAAAATTATTTTTTTAAAAGAAAACAATTTACACAAATTGGTCATAGTAAATCAAGGTAAACAGAAAATAATAATTGAGTTTTACAAGGTGTAGTACTAGTTCCGTTTTTATTTTTACTGTACGTAAATCCGTTACTAGTGCCGAAGCCATCACATGTGTTTAAATTTGCAGATAATATAGTATTGTGCACAAAAAGTTCTTTAAACAATGATTTATGCAAATGTAAAGATGAATTAACAAAATTGAACAATGGTCTACTAACTTCGTACTTAATGTAAATCCATTACATTTTAAGTTTGTTAAATTTACAACGATAAGTTCAAAAAAAACAATAAAATTAAACAAAACATTTAAATAAAATTAAACACTATATGCACCTGTAACAAAATTAAATATTTTGGTGTAAACATAAATTGAGCATATAATTTTAAAAACCAAATCCCTATGTTACTATATAAAAAGATTAAGAAGATTAAATGTTAACAACTATATTACTAAATTGTACATTACTTTATGTTTTTGTCCTTTGATATATATTTTTCCCAGGTTTATTAAAACAGGATTACGTTGTTTAAAAAAGATACATATCATTGGTATCAAAATCAACAGGATTTAAATATTTTATTTTATTGAATAATATTGTTCATAAAATTTTAAATCCTGTATACAATTAGCATTAAGGATTAAAATAAATAACAATTACCCAGTACATGCAGCTTTTGGCAATTTTAAAATTTTTGGAAAAACAAGAAAAACTTAGTTGCACATAAAAACCAAAATTAAACAATACAAAAATGTATGTCTGCCTTATTTATCCAGACTATTAAGTAATCGAGAATCAAACAAAATTAAACTACTAAAAAACCTATCAAAGTTAGAATCGTTCTATCCACGCATTTATTTGAACTAATTTGTACATCTCACAGTATAATGTAACAAATGTGGCTAATAATAATTCATTCTATGTATAGTAATTTTAATTATTTAAAAAAAACATTTATGCATACTATATAAACTATATTTATAGTTATTAACACATAGTATTCGATTTTATTTTTATCCCATTATTTGTACTAGTACCTTTTTATATTGATAGTAAAAATGTATATTTTTTAGGCTGAATGTATATTTAGTAAGATATTAAATCCTAATAATAATAATAATAATAATTAAATCGCATAGAAACTTTATATATTACAAACTTCTAGTAAAAGTTATAAAATATAAAAACACTCTATATACATTTAAACATTACTTTAATTCGGTATTTTAACAGTTTTAAATTGCTCCATTTTATTACCAGGATTCTGCCCTTTTAATAAATTTATTTATTCCAAATGTTCAAGAAGTTTTTAGGCAGTTTGCAAAACTTAGATCTTTTTTCTGTGATGTTAATGGAGATTACCCCAGATTATTATAAAATGTTATGCAATTATTGCAACTCATTTAACCAATACTATCATTCTTCCGTCAAACTCTGACTATCGGCATTTATTAGACCTATAGATAAATTGGGTTCTAAATTTATTCCAAACAATTATAAACCAAATATTTTTTTTACTGCAAGTAAAATAATGGAAACATTAATTAGTATTTATTTATTAGATTCAATTTAATAAAATAATCAGCCCTGTCTAACACGGTTTTATGCTCTAATTTAACAACTAATTTAACAACATACAATCACTAACTTACTAGACTCAAAGCCATCAATTAATCCCATTTATTCTAACTTTACAAAAACGTTTTATAAAGTACCTTATGTTCTCTTTTTAAACAAATTAAGATTTGGCATTACTGACCAAATCCTTACTTGAATTTTAAATATTTTTTTCAATTGAACGAATTGGCACAAATTTATCTCTTTTCTGATTAATTATGTCTGGTGTATCCCAAGAATCAGTACCAAAACCTATATTGTTTATTATATTTTTAGTGAGTTACCAACAGTAGTTGAATTCAACATACTGCTTTATGCAATTAATGTTAAAATCTAGAGTTTTAACACCAAACTACTGCAGTTTGACATCACTAAGATCACTAAGATCTGCGAATGAGCTGTTAAAAACTCTCTTCTACTAAATTTAGCTATGTGTAAGCATAAATCATCCGGTAAACCATCCGGGAATAAATTCACAATGCTGTATTATGACTTTTAATCGATAAAATTGATTAAATTTATATAGGATTTTTGACTATTAATGAACAATGTTCTAATGTTCATAGGTGATCATACACAAGCAATTTAAATTTGCTATTAGCTAATTAAATTTTACAAAATGTGTTTGTCTGCTATATATACTTTATATTAAGCTTTATTTAGAATATTGTGCCCAGGTTACTATTTTTATTTTTAAATTTAACACATACAATCTCTAAAAAGAGCAAAAGGCAATGTCTAAATTATCTGGGTTTTTAAAAAACATTTATCCTATCAAGATAAGTTCCATTTTCTAAAGTGTTTTTATGCGATATTAGGCTTTGGGTTAATTTTATTTTGTTTTATCAAAATTTATTATCTGTTCCCTATGAATTTTCTTTATTGGACAAAAACTCCTACAACAGTTATAAACTAAATAAACGCAGAGTGTATTTTAAGTTAACACTCCTTTACTTTTCTTGGAGAATTATTAAAGCATAAAATAGTCTATTTTCAAAACTAGTCAATTAATTAATCTTTTATTTATAATGGCTCACTCAATGTATAATAATTTTTTTTAATTACATGTTTACTGTATTGACTATATTAATATTTATTAACATATGACATTCTATTTCATTTTGATCCTATTATTTGTACTACTACTTTTTTAATTTTTTGATCTTATTTTTTATATTGATGGTAAAAATGTATTTTACGCTGAATGTACTTTTAGTAAGATATTCAACCTTATTAATAATAATAATGTTTTAAATTTGTTTAATTTTTGTTTTTTAACACAACAATATCAAAAATATTGCAGCAAGGATGGAAAGAGGAGATCGTCTACTACTAAATTCTTGAACCAACTTGTAACCTATAACCTGCCTTTAAAATCAAATATAAATTATTTTGCAATAGAAAATGTAAATTGTTATAATTTTTAATATATTTATTAAATTAAATAATTATATTTAAATTATTAAAAAAAAATTTTTTTTAATACGTGCCTACAAAATTAACAATGATTTTTGCACCAAAACAATTTAATAATAATTTGTATAAATAGTTTTAAAAATTTTTTGTTTTATAAAAAAATACGTAATTTAATTGATAAAGGTAATGTAGTTAACTAAAAATGTTGGTACATTTTGGGTAATTGTGACGGGTCTATTCTATTAATTTACACAAAATTTTGCTAAATTAATATACAATAAGTTTTAAAATAAAAATAGGGTGATGTTAAGAATATCTTACAACTTTATAAAATTAACGTGTTTTGTGTGCATAAACGTTTGTAACTAAAACATTTTTTTAATTATATATAAAATGGACTAAATAAATCTACAAACAAAATGTATGTTAATTTTATTATTACAAGAAATTAAAATGGGTGTACAGTTATTTATGGATTACGCACTCAACATTTCAAAATCAAGTGTACTTTGAGTATGTTTGAAAATAATTTATTTACGTGTGTTAAGAAATATTTAAAGTTACAAAGAAATTAGTATTAACAGCAAAGTAATCAGTAAGAAATGAATAAATAAGTTTGTATAACTCTTACAGTCATTATTTTAGAAAAGTGTTTTAAAACATGTAAAACATGATTAAATTAGTGTTCTTATGTTTGTTTCTTAATAAATTAGTGTTACAAATTAGAAAAAAAATTTAATTTAAATTAATTTGTTATATTTAATTATTTTTTAATGAAAATAAACATTATACATTTTAAATAATGTAAAATATTTAATAAGTGTTTTGTATTTACTTAAGAATATTTAATTTAAAATGTTTAATCGACTAAATTATCAGAGTTTAAAAACAACGTGGAACTTGAATGTACATAATTTTTATAATAATTGGTCTGTTATTAATTTTTGCGTTTAATTTCATTTAAAAAACATTGTTTAATAGCTAAAATTGTACCGTAATAATGTTAAATAAATTAAAATTTAATTACTTAAAATATGTTTAAAAAATTGTTAATTATTATTTTTTAGTCTAAAAAAATAATTTTAAATTGTAATTGACCTTGATAATTTAATTAATTCTAGTATTTGTTTTTTTTTGTAAAATAAATACTAACGATGGAAAAGATTACCATCTTAATGATTATACAAAACTATACAAATATAGAGTAAATATTACGAAAGGCTACCATGTTTTAAATAAAGGAAAACCACAAAACTTTGATTGTGTTAAAAGTAAAAGAAAAACAAGTTAAACCGATTATTAAAAAATGTCAATAGAATTTTTAAATATTACAACAAACCTATTTTTAAATTTTTAAAAGGTAATCTACAAAAATTCAGTTGTTCAATAGTAAGAAGCCGTGTATAAACAATTGGATTAACACGTAAATCTGTAATAGTTAAACCATTTAATAATAAAAATTTAAAAAAAATGTGATTTATGTTTTGCAACAAATTGGCGTTTTTTATATTTGGTTGATGAAACAATTATTTTAAATAAACAATTTGAATAAAAATATAAATTACTAAGCGTGGGCTAAAATTCTAAAACTACTTAATTTTTGACAATAGTTATTTCAATGGAAAATTATCTCCAGTACCTAAATAATGTAATTTTTTAATTATTAATTAATGACGTTTTTTATAATGAAATGCAACACATTTATCCGGGTTTAATTATGTTATTTAGCACAATGCTTTTGTTTGTTTTATATTTACATTTAAACATTAAAAAAATTAAAAACACTTTTTTTATTCAATTACTACCTAACAGTACGGACATATACGTTATATAAACTTTTTAAGTATGCTAAAACGGAACATTAGGAACATACTGATATTGAGAACGTGTGTGATCGCATTTGGTTTGTTGTTTAATATAAGATAAAACAAAAATATATTAACACTTTTATTAACAGCATTTTAAAACGCCGTAATCAAGTAATTAAAAAAATGATTACATTAATTATTTATTTATTTAATCAATTATTTGGTAACTGAAAATATTCCATGTTTTTTTTATATTTAACGTTATATATTATATTAAAAATTTTACCAGATTTATAATTTGTAATTTTGAACAAGTTTAATTTTTTAACATTTTTTATATTAACAAAACAGATATTAGCAAAATTGTAATTGTATTTATTTATTATATAATATTGTATATGTCATGATAAAACAGAGTTATTATTTTAAGTTATGTAATTGTGACAGATGTTTTAGTTTAATAACTACGTTTTTAACACTAATTAGTTTAAGAATTGCATATTCGCAAATATATAATTTATTTTTTGTAACAAAACCAAATGCTTTATCTATTTAGACTGTAAACCTTATAAAGCAAAATATCGACTTTTGCACATTGAATAGTCACAATCCCGGAATTGTGTGCTATTAATTTTATGTTTATTGTTTTTAAAAAATAGTTTAATTAGTTGTAAAATAAATTATTATTTATAAAAAATATTAATTATGTTATACAATTTTTGAGTTTTAATGATTTTAATTGCTAGCTCGATCAATTAATTTGATAAAGGTTTTGCAAATGATAAACAAAAGCAGTATATATTACCTAAACTGTTAACATTATACAAGTTGTATCTTTTTTAATGTACTTTAATTAATAAAATTATTTTTTAACGAGTTGTGTTTTTGATTTAAATATTAATAAATGGTGGTATATACTTTATTAAAAAAATAATGTTGTTGTAAACTAGAAAATTACTTTAGTAAATAATGTTAGTTAACATATTTTTTAAAACTATATATTAGGCGTGTATTAGTATAAGTAAGTAAAACAAAATTGTACAAATTATTTCAGTTTTTTTTATTTTAGCTTTTGTAAACTATTAATGTTTTTATAATGCAAATAAAAAAGATTACTTAAACTTTTTTGTTGCGCACATGTTGGTAAATAAAAATATCAAATCAATATGCTTAGTTAAAAAACAACTTTAATTTATTATGGTAAATCGTGCAATAAAAACATTATTTGTTTTTGCGTTAAAATAATAAAAATCTTAAACTGTATTATATTCAACAATTACAGGAACAAAATATGTAATCCACACAGTTATAAAGGTTTAATACGATTTCTTTTTTCTATAAAAAAAAACAATGTTTAATAGTATTATTTCTAAAAATATTTTCAACCTTAATTATTATAATAAAATAATTTTTAAACAATTTTTTGTAGCTAAGTTGTAAAAAATACATTTACAAATTAAAAAAAGAGTTTGATTAAACTGTTTAACAAAATGCATTTTGAAATAAATAAAAACATTTGTATAAAACGACATATTTACGCAGTTAAATTTATGTAATTCTCACATAAACAATATGCTTATTTGAGAGGCTTTGTAAAATAAATCAGTAGCTTTATTTTAAATTAATGCTTGCCACGCTAATAATTTAAAATAATTAAATATTTTGTGCATAAACAAATTAACAATATAAAAGATAATAGACGTACAGCTTGCTGTTAGATTAAACAATAAAAAACACATTAACCAAATATTAGGAATATTATTATTTTTATGATTATGATTATGGTTATTATTATTATTATACATTTTTGTAAAGTACAGTAGTTATACTAGTCTTATATTGTTAACCAATTTTCTAAATTTTTTTTTTTAATATAACAATTTAATTGATATAAATATTATTAAAATTGAAAAAGGGTTTTTAATAAATATATATTAACTAAATATTATTTTTTTAATAAACAATATTATGGGATTAACATTTAGTAAAATACAAGCATACACGTTTAATAAATCTGTTTATTTTAATTTAATAATTAATTTTTATTATTTTATTAATTAATAAACAATGAATACTGTATAATAAATAATAACTGCATTACTTTTAAATTAATTAAAACATTATGTATTTACAAGGAATCGTCTAAAAGAAACAATAAAATTAAACAAAACATTTAAATTAAATTAAACAAATATATGGACCTGTAACAAAATTGAATATCTTGGTGTAAACATAAAAAACATATTTACCTAGTGTAATTATGTAGAGCATATATATTTAAAAAATAAATCCTTATGCTACTATATAAAAAGATTAATAAAACTAAATGTTAACAATTATATTACTAAATTGTTTATTACATCCTTGATATTATATTGCTCACTTATAATTTTTTCTGGTTTATTAAAACAGGATTACGTTGTTTAAAAAAAAATATTATTGGTATTAAAATTTACTGGAATCAAATACTTTATTTTATTAAATGATATTGTTGATAAACATTTTAAATCCTGTATACAATTACTATTAAAAATTGAAAATAATAACAATCACCCTCTACATGCAGCTTTTAAAAATTCTAAAATTTTTGGAAAAACAAGAAGACCTTACCTGCACATAAAAACCAAAACCAATCGATACAAAAATGTATGTTTACTAACTTATCCAGTTTATTAACCAATCCAGAATTAGACAAAATTAAACTACTAAAAAACTTATAAAAATTGGAATTCTTTTACCCACGCATTTATTTGAACTAATTTGTACATCTCACAGTTTATTGTAGCAACTGTGTTTTATAATGACTTATTATATGTATAGAAATTTTAAATATTTTTAAAAAAATCACGCATACAATATAAATTATATTTATATTCATTAACATATGACATTCCATTTCATCTTAATCCCATTATTTGTACTACTACTTTTTTATATTGATGGTAAAAATGTATTTTACACTGAATGTATCTCTAGTAAGATATTAAAGTTTAATAATAATAATAATAATAATAATAATAAATAGTAGTAGTAATATTGTATTGTAAATTATAATAAATAATCTGTTTTCTTCTACCCAGTCAATGTAGCTAAATAAAAAATAAGCATATTAAATGTAAATTAAGTGAGAAACAAAGTTATTAAGTAAAATTAAAAAAATTATTAATAGTTAATTTTTATGTATATTAATAACTAATTAAATATAAATTTTAAATTAATTAAATAATTAAATTTACTTTGGTTTAAATAGTAAAAAAATGTAATAATAACATTAGATCATTTTATAATATGCACATAAACAATAAACTTGCAAGACTCCTTAGTTTTCACAATGCAAAAAGTACATGGAACAAGTTTTTATTTATTTTATTGATATAAACATAATTATATTATATTAGCACATTTTTTATTTTTATATTTTTTATTGAAAACACACTTAACTATATATTAAAATGTGTTTACATTTTTATAATACACTTTGTAGATGTTACAATTAGCAAAAAATATTATATTATCATTATGTTAACGTATTTTAATAAAAGTGTATTTTTAATAATAAACCCTATATATATATATATATATATATATATATATATATATATATATAAATTTTTTTATATCAACAATAATAGAATACCTATAATGTAGTGCGCTAAAATTATTAAAATTTTTTGGTTAAATAAATGTCATTTATATGATAAAAATTATAAACATGTTTGCCAAAAGTATTTACTGTTATTTTTAACAATTTTTTTCTTGTTTCAAAATTGCTAAATATTAAATTATAAATTTTACAAATATATATAATTTTTCAAGCAAATACTTATAAAAATTAAATAAGCAAAATCCCCACATATCAAAATTACATATGATTAAATTTTTTAAATGTACGTACAATATGTATTGCAACTTACATTTTACTAGTATTATAACTAGAAAACAAACTATTTTGTAAAAATTCATTTTTTAATAATTAAAGTAATGTAGTTATATATATATATATATATATATATATATGTTTCGACAATATAAACATTTTAGTAATACATTATTAAAAATGTATTAGTTATCAAAATTAGCATATATGAGATTTTAGATTTAATTTTACAAACTTAATGTGTTTTAAAAATAATTATAATTTTAAGTGTTGTATTACAGAAAATTACTACGTATTAATTTAAAAAATGAATTTCTAAAAATATTATGTAATTAATACGTTTTTATATATCGAATTAACAAATTAATAGAAATAACTATGTGCTTTTAAATGTTATAATGTAAACATTAAAAAATTTTTTAATTATAATTATGTTTAAGTGCGTTTATGTTAAAATTAAAAAAATTAAAAATGTATAAATTATATAAAAATAGATTTAATCATAAACTGGCACTATTTATATATTTCAAAATTAGAAAATATTTTATATTTAATTTCTACAATAGTTTTATTTTTTGTATTTACGTTGTTTTATTTTTACTCTTCCATTTTTTAATAATAATTTATAAACTTAGAATTAACTAGTTTATTTAAAAAAATGTATTTAACAACTGCGTTTAGTTTTTTTAACATACTTTTATTTTAATAAAAATTTACTAATGTAGATATAACAGAAATGGTTTAGTTACATGAATAATTGAACATTAACATGTATATTTTTATTGAATTAGTGATATACAATCTGTAATATTTTTTTAGAAAAGCAAAAGTAGTTTTTGCTATTAGACCTAATTAAATTTATATTTTACCGCGTTTAACTTTAGCGCTTTAATCATATTTGATATCTCAAAATATTTGTATTTTTTAGATTATAATTAACAGTAATATTTTAAAATTTAATATATTACTAAAGGTACATGCAGCACATTAAAATGTACACAAAAACGTAAGTTGTGCAATGAGCAAAAACAGTAAACAAACGTCAAAGTAATATTAACAATTAGAAAAATTAACATTTTATCTATACATTTGTTTAACAAAGATTTCTAAATTTATATATAACAACTATTATTATAAATTTGTACATTCAATAGTATACATTAATGTTGGTAATAATAAATCTTCCAGTAAACAATAGAATTAATAAAAGACACATTTTGTGCAACATTTAATTTTAAAGCACTCTAAAAGTTACTATAATATTTAAAAAATTATGTTTATTAATGTTTTTGTATTAGATACAAATAATATTAATTATATTATTTAAATTTTTGACATGCAGTTTTTATAATTTTATGCAAAAACAATATATACAGGATCTAATATAGCACTTACAATAAACTTTATTTTTTATTTATTTGTTTTAGCTTATTATATAAATATATAATAGTTGTTAATTAGTTTTTTTAATAATTATTTTTATAAAAATACATGGCTCATATAAAAAAATGTTTTTTCAAACATTTTAATATTGCCTAAATAAACATAATTAATATAAATAATTTTTAAAATTAAAAAAAAATAATTTTTTTTTAATAATTTAAAAAAAAAGTAATTAAAAATAAGTGTTCTTTTATTTATTTAACATACCAAAATCAAATGCATTGTGGATTTTGCTAATTGTCAATTTTTTTTTACAAAATAAGTTGCTTACGTCTGTTATCTACATATATAATTTATTAAAAATTGTTTAGAGTTATAAAAAATACAAATAAATTCTTAAACAAAATAAATTAATTATGTTTTTAACAATTGTTGTAGTTATAATTTTTAAAAATAGCTGAAATAATTTAAAACGTGCTTATTGGAATAAATAGAAGGACTGTATTCCAAGTTTTGGATAATTATACACGTTTCAAACCGGTAGAAACTGGTCTTGCACTATGTTTAATATTATCAAGTTAAAATTTAATTAAAATGTGAATTCTGCAGTAAAAAAAACTTAACAAAGTTCTTTTAACAAAACAACACAGAAAATCTTGTAGAATTTTAAAAAAATGTTTAAAAACTGTTTACGTTTATTAAAAATTAATTTTATTAGTAACTAGTGTGCTTTTAAATACAAATCTTAAATAATGTTGTCAACAATTATATGTAATCGTAATTTTTTTCAAGATAACAATTTATTACATATCTATTACGTCTTTACAGATAATATACAATTGTGTTTAAACAATTATTAAAATAAAAGATAAACTAGTATAAATTTATAACCATTTTTAAAATTTATTTTAAACTAAACTACAACAAAATGTTGTAGGGTATTTTACTGTTGTTTAAGAAATACCCCAGTAGATACCTCAATAAAAGTAACGTGTTTTGTACAATAATTTAAAATTTAACGCATTTTATTATTGTTTAACTTACAAATTTTTTTAAGGTATAATACTGAGTTTTGTACAGTTATCTTTGTTAAAAGTAATTATATTAAACCATGTTTATCCGTTAAAATATTGAATGTGTAAAATTGGTAATGCTTATTTTGTGTATAAGTGCATATTTTATAATATAATTTATTTTTTTAAAACAAATAATGTAGTAATATATTTTTTTAATGTGTAAATTTTTGGTATTTTGTTCAATGTTCAATAGAAATATTATTTAGAAAAACAAAAAATTTTATTAAATTAATTATTAGTATTGCTAAAGTAACTCTATTTAGTTTTAATTAGAAATAATTTAATTTTAGCAGTCCGAAGCCTGCATAAAGAAAAAAGGTGTGATCTTAAGGTTATTAAACTGACGCCTGTAAAAAACAAATACTGCTACAAAAACTATAAAAAACGCCATTTTGCCAGACAACGGCAAAAACGTAATTACACGTACCTGAATAACAGTTATACAAATAACAGGTTTGAGTAAAAACAAATATAAGGTTAAATTTTTAACTTACAAAATATGTAATGCCAACATCAACGTCTCGTAATTTAAAGAGAACATAAGACAACAAAATGTTTCCACGTATTTGTACATTCTGCCAAACGTTTTGCTTGTGCCTATAAAACATTTATTCCAATTAGATCTTCCCAAATAATCCTTAACCAAGTTTTTTTTGGTCTCCCATCCTATCTTTTACCATTTACAATTGTTTATTCCAAAACCGTTTTTGCTGATCTTTCGGGCGGTAAACGTAGAATTTGATTAACTAAATTTTTTTGTGTAATTGTAATAATGTCATGAAGTAAACAACAGTCAATTTTCTTTATAATCTCATTATTTAAAATGTGATTGCGCCAGGTAATCTTTAAAAACCTTTTAAAACACCGGCAATAAAAAACATTAACCATCTTATTAATCTTGTCCGTATGCTTTTACGTTTCACTCCCATATATTGCCGTAAGAATGATTATTAATACGTACAAACAAAGCTTTGTCTTTAGGCAAACAGAAAAAAAATAACTATATTGATTTGAGTTTATTGAAGACTGACATTGCCTTTCCAAGTCTAGCTTTAAAAATAATTTTGGTTTTTCCGTTTTTACTATTGATGCTTCCTAGATATGTAAAGGAATCAACAGTATTAATATTTTGTCCACTAATTTTGATGAGCAAATTATTGTTTGACTTTATGCAAAACATTTTTGTCTTTGAACAATTAATCTGTTTGAACACAACAACTTGAATTTTGGTACAGCGAACGTATAATATTTATATATTTTAACGGTATTCCGTAAAACATAACAATTTTTTTTAAAGATTCGTAATAAACACTGTGAAAAAATGTTTACAAAATTAATAAAATGGACTGTTAGTAATTACTGAAATTCTCGACTTTGATCAATAATGTAACGAAGGGTGAGTATTTTCACAATACAGTTTCTTTCTTTTTAAAAACCTGTTTGTTTTACTCAAAAATGTTTATCTACCGCATTACTTAAACAATTCAAAATTACTTTGCAAAACACTTTACCAGAAACAAACAATAAGTTTATACCGCGCCAATTATTGCAATCATTCAGACTTCCTTATTTGGAAAGAGTAACAATTTCTCCTTGCCGCCAATTATTTAAAACTTGTTTATTATGCCGTATAACATTAAATACATGAGCTAGTTTACTTGCTACAACATCACCTCCATGTTTGAGCATTTCTGGAGTTATCTTATTAAGTCCTCCTGCCTTGTTGTTTTTTAACCTTTGAATTGCATAAATCACTTCAGTTACAAAAATGTCATCAATGCATATTTCCAAATTTTGAGTTACATTTATATAATTATTATTATCAAATTCTATGAAAGTATTTGGCATAAACTGATTAAGTATTTTTTTAATGTTCTACCAATCTAGATAATTGCTCATTATTTGTTAGAAGTAAACGACCATCTTTTTCTTTGATTGAAATATCAGTGTTGTTTTTAATTCCCGACAGTTGTTTTACAATTTTATACAAAGTTTTGGAATTATTTTTTGCTGCTGCCTTATCTGCTTTTCTGCATTTGTTTATTAACCAATTATTTTTATTTTTGCGCCAGTTTTTGTTAACCTGTTTATCTAAAGTTATATATTTATCATCAAATATTTTCCAAATAACAGGATTATTAGATTGATCTCCCTCTAATTTTGTTTTCTTTCTGAGATCAATTAAATTTTATAAGACTAATAAGATTTATTGTTTCTTTGTAGAATGACATTTTTTACCTAGCACATTTGTTGCACAGTCTGTAATTGTTTTATAAAACAATTTTTATTAATCATCAGTTTTTTTTACCCTTTTTAGATTTTGCTATGTATTTTTTAAGCAATTGTAAAATTGATTTGATATATTTGACTGTTTAAGATGCTCATACAAAAATAAATGTAATTTTTTTGTAGTTTTTATTGTTTTTAATTTTAAACAAAATTTTTTAACAAGAAAATTGTAATTAAAACCAACATCTGCACCGCAATATGTACGTACATTTTGCAATAAAGATTGACATTTTGTGCAAATACAAATGTAATTAATCTCGTTTGTTGTTTTTTCATTAAGAAAAATCCACAGTGTTTTGTGAGCAAAAAAGGTATTGTCAACACTCATTCCACAAAGACTGTTTAGTGTCAACAACCTATAATTATTATCATGTATGCTATTAAGATAGATTTGTAGTCCAACATTTAAGAAAAACCCAGAAATATCTTTGTTCAATTTCACATTAAAATTACTGATTAAAATTTTATGTTTCTTCTTGGCACATCATCTAACAAATTTTGTAATTAATCACTAAAAATATTTTTTTGGTTTTTCTCAGTAGCCTAAGTAAAAGCTTAGACTTTTACAATCGTTACTTTTACAAATCTGGTATTAATTCTAGCTAAAATGATACGATCGCTCACAGGTTTCCATCCAATTATAGCTTTAGCAGCATTTTTACTCAACATAATATCAACTCTATTAATATAATATTCTTTATGTCCAGAATATAAAATTAATGTATTTCCACTTATAAAATAATCTTGACCTTTTAATCGCATTTTGCTAATACCCAAAATATCTAAGTTGTAGTTTTTTTTTTCGAAAACTTTGTTTTAATTGTCTAGTACAAAAACATTCCATGTTTCAACACTGGTTAAGGTTTTGGCATTAAAAATTCTGTAAATCAAAGATTGAGCTTTCTTTCGGTTTTTACTCAATTTTGTCATTTGTGTAACTCTGTTATCGAAATACGCGTAATCACTTCTTTGCCGTTGTTTGCCGGAATGGCGTCTTCTTATTGTTTCCGTAGCAGTATAATTTTTTTACAGATGCCAGGTTGCTAACCTTGCATTCAAACGTTTTTCGTTTATCCAGGCTTGAAACTGGTTAAATTAAATTATTTCTGATCCAATCTAGGCGGATTTTTTTTTTATTGTTAAGTTAATTTACTTCATGTTTATTACTGTATAATTTATATTAATGTATTATTTTTTTAAATGTGTTTAATACAAAATAATAATATTTTTACTATTATAACATTTTAATTAAAATTTATTCTTAATTTTAATGTATATATTTTTTAAATAATTTATTTAAATTTATAATTTATAATATGTTAAGAAAAACATGTTTAATTGTACTGCATCTATATGTATATTATAATTTTTTTGAGAAAAACAGTTTACAATTTAATACATTTTAACCGCAAAAAAACAAATATATACTTTTGAATATATTATTAAAAATACAACATTTAGATAAAAACACAACATTAAACACAAAAAAAATTATTTGATAAATTATATGGTTATTATGTATTTAATTAACCACAATACCTAAATCAATATAACACAACTGTTGTTATACGATAATGAACGTAAACCATTTATTTTGTTAACCGTAGATTTTTCATTTTCCGTTTAGATTAATTTTAAAGCAACACACACACACATATATATATATATACATATATATATATATATATATATATATATATATATATGCACACACACACACACATATATATATATATATATATATATACAATTCTTACAACAAATACTGCAAAAAGTAATTATTGAACTTATACCTCTCTACCAACTGCATACTATATCAAAAATGTCACTTTAATTATAACATATAAAATACTATACAATAATTTAAAAAAACTATAATTATATAAACATATATATTATAAAAAAAAAATTATATTAAACATTAACTGATGCAAACTTAAAAAAGTAATAAAATAATTAACATGATTTATAAAAAAAAACTGTTCATAAAAATACCAATTACATCTAACTTTTTTAGTTATCAAATAATTAAAAACATTAGAAAGTTAAATAAATTTAATAACTTGTGTAATCGCCTTTTTTTAAAACAACCTGATTCAGGCGTTTTGAAATAATGTTGATAAAAGTGTTAATATATTTTTCTTTTACATAAATTTTTAATTTAAATATTTATTGATGTGGCTCTTTAGCTTACTAAAATATGTTCAATAACATTAATATCCAAGTTGTTAGATAGCAATTAAGTAAAATATAGTTTTTTTAATGTTAGCCCCTCTACTGTCTAAATATGTTAAACAAATATATTAAACTTCAATAAATATGACCTTATCTTTTTGGACGTTTGACATAGAGCATTGTCCTGCTGCATTTTATAATAAAAACATTCTTTATAACTAAAACTAACTTTTTACTATTTAAGGTACCAGATATAATTCTCCATTTGATAAATTAATTATAACTAATACCAAACCAACACATTACTTGTCGATTGTAGGCTTTCTTTTCAACAACTGTGAGTAAAAGATTTTAAAAACAAAACCCGCACAACACTTTGTTTTAAAAACCGTATGGTTTGTTTCAATTTATTGTTTTATCGGCAAAGTATACAAAACGCCCATAACGAAATGATTGTTCACTTTATAGTTTACAAATTGTTAATTTATTATCTTTTTGTTTTTTTGTAATAAATAGCTTAATCTTTTGTAATTGTAAAGTTAAACCAAATTTAATTACCCTGTTCTTTACTGTAAAATTAATAAAATTGGTTAAACTATTTTTTTTCGTTTTTAAAATATGTTTATTGTAATTTGTTTTAAAATTATAACGGTTTTTTAATTAATTGTATTAGTTTTTACACGTTTTCTTTTAACATTATTATAATTTCGTGGTTTTTGACCGTTAATAATCCGAGAAATTGTTAATATGTTAACTCTGTATAAATTCTTTATTTTTTTAGCAAAATAAAAATATTTTTTATCACTACTGTTTATTTCACAAACGATGCAATCAGAAAACAAAATTAGCGACTTTTAAAATAATATTTCTAAATATGTACAGATGTACTATTAAGTATTTAATATTTTCAATATTTATTTTTACAAAAAAAAACAATTGGACATAACAAATTAATTAGAATTTAATATTTTTGTAATTTTTGGGTTATTTTTTGTAATTTTTGTATATATATATATATATATAACCATTATAGCTACTTTAAAGCAGAAGATGACAAAGCATTTAAACTGCAACTGCAGCAAATAATAAAAGTTGTGTAATATTAAACATATTTCTAAATATATTTATTATTGCATAGTATAAACATAACGTTTAAACGCAAATTAAAATTGTTAATCCGCTTACAAATATAGAACATTAAAAAGAGTCAATAAACGGCATGCAATAAACTAAATAGTACTTTCCCAAATATTATTAAATCATAATTTAAAAAATTATTAATTTTACAAAAAGTTTAACAACAAATATTATTTTTTATATAGAAAATTGCTACGTTTCACACAATACAGTTAAACTATAAAACAATGTTGTATAAATAGTTTTACTAAAGTTAATTTAAAACAACTTACGTGAGTTTGTTCAAAATTGTTCCATAATAATAATAAAAATGTGTTTTATTACTTATTATCTTTTTGTTAGTAGCATATATATTTATGACAATTTTATAAATAATTTGGCGTAAATCTTTATGTAAAATAATATTAAATTAATTTATTTTAACTTTACAGATAATTTTGGTTTATAAGACATCATAAATCATGCAAAATATGCCATTACGTTACTGTTATACAAAGTTGAGAGTTTGAATACATAAAAACGATTTGTACACAAAAACAAGTAAAACTTTGAAAAAATAATTTAAGCAGTTTTATTTTAAACAGTTAAAAGAAAAAAACAAAAATTAAAAACAATTAATTTTTTATTACTACATATCATTAAAAATAGATTAAAATACTTGGTCGGTTAAATAGTACGTTTAACAAAAACACTATTAATAACGGTTTTACATAAGTATGTTAAGAATTGTGAGTATATAAAACAAAGTATACAGATACTGTCATAAGTAAATTTAATGTTAACGTACTATAGGTTTCAAATATATGTAGCACTTGTTACCTGTTTTAAACATATCTAACACTTATTACTAAGTTCCTTAGATAATACTTTACTAATATATATATATATATATATACATTTAATTTTATTTGCATAATTTGTTTAATATAATACACATTAACATTTTAGCAATAAAGCACACTACTACCATTATAAAAGCTTAAAAACAAACACAGACAATTGGTTTTTAGAAAAAGTATTATTTACTGAAATACATAAATATACAAAATAAAAATAACAAACTTAATAATGTCTACCAGCTGCTTTGGGTAGGAATCTATCAACGTACCAATATAGTTTTTTAAAATGCAATTGTTTACGTGATTAATTTTACTTCCAATAATACGTCAGTTTTTATGTAGTTTATCGCACGTTTTAAAATGCTAAAAACGTTTTTAATTACATTAAGGTCTGGACTGTATAGTTAAAATTAAATAAAAGTAAGCGCTTTGTTTTTCAAAGCTTTTGTCGTCTAAATAATAAATAAATAATACACATTACCACTTTTGAAATATGCACAAAAGCATTGTCTTGAATAAATTTTAAGTGACCTACAGCCTTTATGGACTACTTACTATAAAATAATTTTCTGAATATTTGTACAAATTCTGCGCTGTTTAAATTGCCACTAGTACGCATCTATTTTGGTAACTAATTGTAATTAATTGTACAAGTGTGGTTGAGTAAAAAATAAGGACCATAAATAAACTTTGAAGGTTTAGTCTATAGTTTAAAAGATATTGCACACTTATTTGTAAAGTATATTGATCTCCAAAATAACGATGAATTATGTTTATACTTTTTGACAAACTCCACTTGTTTTATTTTATAGGCATGATTAATTGAACGATGCTTAACAACCGTTTTAAGAATAAAACTTTCAAATTTTATCCTCCATTTTACAATAAAATATTTTAAAAAAATAAGTATAAATTTTTATTTGTTTTGCAACTGTTGTTCTGTTTTTTAAGCTACATAATTATAAACTAATTATCTTGTTTGCTTGTTGAATGTGTTTTTCCAATTGTGAGTCATCTGGGACTTGATCTATTGTTTAAAATGTTGTACACAGTAAAAACATTAATATTTATGCAATTAGCAATTTTTTTGACATACGTGTCCCTTATATAACAATTTTATAATAATGCATAATTATGGGAAAACAAATGACGACATTGAGCTGTTTTAACCATAATTATTAAGTGCGCAGAAATAAAAAGCCTTTATGTCAAAATTACAAATTTTAAAAAATAAAATAAAAATTGATCTTGTGTTTAAGTTATTAAAAACATTTTTTAAGTTTTTTGAAACAAAATAATATATTTTTGTATATTAAAATACTTTTTAAATAAATTAATTATTGACTATTTAAATATACAGTGTAAACTTGCAAATATATGTATGAGCAGTTATTTTATGTTCAAAATTATTATTTTTAAAAATAACAAAAATATAAAATTAAAATATGTTTTTTAATAATTATTTTTCTAAATAAATTACATATTTTAATATTTAATAAATAGTAACTTGAGAATTTTAAAGTTTAGGCATCGCTGTACCAGCGTATGTATTTAGG
>JAKXYG010001217.1:452500-504984 GCA_025895645.1 Cardicola forsteri | reverse complement strand
ATATATATATATATATATATATATATATATATATATATATATATATATATATATATATATATATATATAAATTAGAAATTAGTATCACATTTTCTTTGTTTATGTTTTATCGTTTTTTTTTTGCAGTGTATAACAAATACAACTGGTTTTTGGTATAATAAATTTGTATGCACACATCTGTATTTAAAAAGAACATTATTTAAAAAAATACAAAACGCATATACACACACAGACATATAGTGGTAAAGGTTGTGTTGAATACTTTTCAATACATACAACAGCTATCATACAATTAGACAGATATATCAATAACATTGTCACAATTAGCCAATTTTGACGTTTTAATTAAAGTTGTTTGATGATATACGTTGACAGGCACAAAATAGGATATAGAATGGGCATTTTCTGGACTGCATGCATATAATTGCACATTGTAACTGGACGAAGGTACTAGGGGCTTGGCGCAGGCGTTGTCTGAAGCTGCAACGTGCTTGGCGAGGTTGTCAACGTTGGACGAAAGATGGTAAACATGAGACACGCTGTTATTCAACTTGTCCGATTGAGGATACTTTTCTATTATCTGATTGGCAAATTGAAAATTGGTGGGCGACTTGGGACTGACAGGCGTCGAAATAGAATAGTCAATACTGTTCGTATTGTAATTTTGGGCCAGACTAGTACAGCACGAGCTCAAGTAGGACGAACTATTGGGTGCATTGCTTTTGTTCAAATGATAGTAGCACTTTTCCATCAGCTCGGGTGTACGTTGGGATTGCGATTCGTCAATAAACCCCATGGGCATGGATTTTAGCAACGATTTTGGGGCCGATTTATTCCAATAGACGTGTTTGCTTTTTGGTCGAGCCCAACAATGCCAGTTCGTCGGTTTGGGGTTGGAACAATGCTTGCACAGCCCCGACGTATTCCAGCGTTTGGGATACCACAAAGCGCACATGACTGTTTGGATGCCTATTAGGGTAAGGATGCCTAACGATGCTGGAATGAGTAAAAACCGATAACGTATCCAAATTGTCAAATGTGGAAGTGGCTGTATTGTCGAAAGGTCGACCAATTCTTTGGCTTGTGACGGTTTGACTCCAGTGGTTGTCGCTTCGTCTTGGGGTTTTTGCAATTGCCAATTCTCGATTTGTTCGGCTAATTGACATGGAAAAAAATTTTAAAAATTGTGGATTAGTTGGGGAATGGGGGAATGACTGTTTAGATAAAGGAAAAACAAAATTCGGTAGGTTTTCATTTTGAAACGACAGTTTAGCGGTTCACCTCGGCTCATATTCGGCTTCGTTGTAATGTCCATTGCCAAAAAATGTTTCCCGTAATAACAATTTTGGAAAATAATAATGGTTATTGATAAACAACATGGTCGGTTGTGAAAGGAGGAAGGTTTAAGCGCAAGGTTAGCAACCTAATCTGTGTAAAAAATCAATGTTTCTACAAAAACAATAAAAGGATGCCACATTGGCAAATGGCGGCAAAGAAATCATAGCACGACCCAAATGACAGAATTGAGTAAAAGCCGAAAGGAAGGTCAATCGTCAATGCAATTGACTACAGGATTTAGACCGTTTGTTATGCTGTCGATAAAGTTGTTCATATGATCTTATTTAATTTCATGCTAAATAGAGTACCGGATGCTATTAACACAAATCTTCAATTTCATTATGCTTATTGATGTAACGCCTTAGGATATTAAAGAAATTTTTAATAACACTAACATCTGGACTATTGGGCGTCAATTGAATAAAAGAATTTTGAGCCTTTTGAATGTCTAAATGTAAATAGATAAAACAAATACAGTTGACCTGGATGAACTTGACGTTAACTTGTTGGATATATAACATGTCCTGAAAGATATAAATGACCTTTATGTAAAAATGTTCCATTTAATTGGTTAAAAAAATCCTACATTGCTAAAACAACTTTTTTCCTATTTAACATACCAGGTACAATTGTCTATTTGATAGGTTGATTATACTTAATACCAAACCAACACATCACTTGTTATGGGTAGACTTACTTTCTAACAACCGGAAATAGATGTTCTTAAAAATGTAAACCATACAACACTTTGGTTTTGTATTCCAGTAATTTATTTCTGTCAGAAAAGTATACGGAACACCAATAACACAAGTGTCGTTCACCTCATTGCTAACAAAAAATTGATTTATTATTCTTTTGTTTCTTATCAACAAACAGTTTAACTTTTGGCTATTGAAATGTTAAATCAAATTCTTTTTTGGCTTTCTACCGTTAATTAACTGTCATCATCTTGTAAATTGTACTTTACAATATTTTTTATTTTATTCTATTCATTTCTATTACTTTGAATGTTTTACAGAAAACGTATCTTGTACCGGTGGACATGTGTACCAGGTCCAAGCTGAGCGCTGTACCCCTAGACTACTCATAAATGGGGTTTGTCTAAATTTTTCTTCAATTCTATAACAATGTTTCGATGTTCGATTTTAGTAGTAACTCTTTTAGTTCCAACATTATTATGGTACGTAGTTTTTGTTCATTTAAAACACGATAAATTGTTGTAAGATTTACCCTATATATAATTGTTTAGACGAAAAAATATTTTAAACACTATTATTTAACATAATGTAAATTGTGATTAAAATGGTATTCATTTCATAGAACAAAAACAAATGAGTAAATGAGTTGATGTTCAAGGTCAATAAAGGATTAATTTCTTAAAAAATAAGCTTAGCAAAACAAATTTAAATTAAAAAATCTTCAATGTATCATCGATTAAACACAATTTGAAGTAATCAAATTTTAGTTTTGATTAGTACTATTACATTACAATTAGGTCAAAGTTGAATGTACATATAAGTATAAATTTTAACTATTAAACATTATTTATTTTTAATGAAATTAAGACTAATTATAGCAATTAATAAACAACTTCCGCCTATTATCCACATTTATATGGATGTTGTTTTTAACATATAACTGTTGCACTAAGTTTACATTTAAAAATAAATATTTCTAAGTAAATATAAAAAACGTATTAAGAAGTATTTTGCCTTATTTTTAATTCTTAATATTTATTTTTACAAAAAACAATCGAAGATAACAAATTAATTTAGATTTAATTCTGTTTCAATTTTTACACTAATTTTTTTAAGGATTATATATATATATATATATATATATATACAGCCATTAAAGAAAATAGTGGCTAAAATAATAAATAACAATTTTCAAAGTTTTTCTTTTTCTTAACATCGCCTCAGGAGCAATAAGATTTAAACTAAAGTGAATTAATAATGATGAATCTTGAATTCTTTTTATTATTTATATTACTATTGTTATAATAATAATAATAATAATAATAATAATAATAATAATAATAATAATAATAATAATAATTTAAAAAATAATATAATATGTCCTATTAAGCTTGTTGAATACAAGTTTCATCCGACTAAGAACACAATACACATACCCGTGTTTGTCTGTTCCAAATGTAACTACATATACCTTTACTTGTTTAATTATATATAACAGTTTTTCTATTTCAAATTTAAACTGTTTTTATTGAATAATTAATCACCAAATTACTTAGATATTATACTTGCATTTAAGTATGGCATTAACATTTACATAAATATTTTTTAAAAATTATTTAATTAATTAAGATATAAAATTGATTTATTGGGTTATTGCCCTTAGTACTCTGGGTGTATGCTTGCATTTATCCGCTAAAGCCTGAATTCCAGTTATACTTAGTCAAAAATACGTCACAGTGGTCAATACAATTCTTTATAAATATTATTCAAATCGTCAGAAATATTAGCATCATTTTTGTGGTTCAAAATAAACGAAGTAGTAAAAAGCATCATTTATGTTTGTTGGTTACACCCCACATGAAAAAATATTTACAATAGACTAGTTTTTAAAACGATTAAATGCAATTTTCAAAAATGGATATCCAAAAGTACAAAAATGTGTTTTGCATCACTAAACGTTAAACCGATTTTTATTACAAAAACAAAAGAAATCTATAATTTGGTTTTGTTCAAGATGACATGAAACTCGTGTTAAATGTGCATTAAGAATAAATTGTGAAACACAAAAAAGGCAATTGTAGATAATTAGAAAAATAGATAAATTAAAAAAATAGTGTTCTCGTTTGCTATAAAGTATAAAACAGTCATCACTTAAAGTAGCTTCGCTTTGTTTCAATATGAAAAAATGTTATTTAACTTGAATTGCAATACACTTGTTCAATAGTAGCAATAAATTTGGATAAACAATTTTTAATCTTACACTGCAAAATTAATTTTACGTTCGTTTACATTCATTTTGTTTATTTAAATGAATTGGTACTGTTGCCTAATTAACGCCATCCAAGTAACGATTCTGAAGAAATAACAAGAAGACACTATTTTATTAATCTGCGACAAACAAGTACAAAGTACTTTCTCACTTATTGAAACAGAAAAAACCCGGTTACCCAAGGTGATTATTATTTAAAACGTAATAGCGGAACAAGATACCATTTTTCTAAATGTAGGTATTTTTCTAATTGCTTAAAATTGCCTTTCTTGTGTATTAATACTCTATTCTTCATAATACAATTTTATAAATTTAACATTGGTTTAATTTAGTTTCTATGAGACAAGCGGCTAGTTTTTGCAATCAAATAAGGTTTAAAACATATATTTTTTGTACTTCTTGATAACACTTAGCCCAATTGTTCTAAATTATTTATAAATTTAAAGTTAAACACAATACATGATAAAATAAAAAAGCCATTTGCCCGGAAGCTACCACCTTGCAGTTTTAATATTTATTCATTTATATAAAAAACGAAAACGTTTTGTATAAAAGAAAAAAACCATTCACCAGGATATTGAATTAAAGAATTGTCTTTAATAAACCGACTTTGATGTTACATTAACAAATTGACTAGAATAATTTGAGACAATAGGCTATCAAAATGAGCGATTACATTTATTATTAGTGTGTAACGAAACAAATTATATATAGTTTGTAATTTTTTAAATATATTTCTATTAATTATTTTACTCAATTTTTAAGTTTGAATCAGGTGACACTAAATAAAAATAGTTTTTTTTATTAATGATATGTATCAACAAAATTATAATACTATTTTTTATGACATGATATTGTATAATAAATTTTACTTCCTTTATTTAATTGCGTGGTTGTCTAAACACGTTTAAGTTTGGGATAAGTTAATACGTTTGTTGGAAACCTTTCCATAGGGAGTTGGAGTGTAAATATATATCAAAAACATAATAATAATAATAATAATAATAATAATAATAATAATAATAATAATAATAATAATAATAATAATAATAATAATAATAATAATAATATAATAATAATAATAATAATAATAATAAATAATAATAATAATAATAATAATAATAATAATAATAATAATAATAATAATAATAACAAGATATCAAAGTTATCGTTTTAACGTGACAATCTAATATTTTTATTTTTACTTATTTTATTTAAAATTATTTTTCAAACAGACACGTATTTGTAATTTATTGTCAGGTTTCCACTTTTAAACTAAAATGTGTTGTCCATATATATAAAGGGTCTAATCTGAAACTTGTCAATAAACTCTTATTTTTCAATTTCTTTTTTCAACAAAGTAATTATGCTAAAATAATGTGGGCTATCAATACTTGAAGTTAATTGTTTTTAAGTTTGCTATAATTATAAATATTAACGTTTTTTGGAATTTTTAAATAAATAATATTCGAATGGGTAAATGGAAATAGTTACAGTTAAAAATTATATACATAAAAGGATAATAACTCAAAACGATTACGCAACAATAATTATTTTAAATAATTATCTTTTACATAATTTTACATGTGTTTACATAACTTGGCACAGGTTATTGCATACATTTAATTTTTAACAAATTAATAGGTTTTTAAATTTTATATGTATTTATATGTATTAATTATGGTGTCAAAAGATCAAAGAGAATTTTTAAATACTTAACCTCCCACTTTTGTTTTCTCAACTTGTCAAACATTTTAATTTGCCCGCCTAACCTTAGCACAATTTTGAACGCTTACGGCAATTGATTACAATGTGTTAAATTAGTGGAAGCTTTTTCTTAACTACTAAAAATTACGAACAAATAAATAAAAGTTATAATTTTGGTTTAACTGTTAAACAAATTGCAGATTTATTTGGGGTAAGTACAAGGATTGTATGCAGAGTTTTAGAGGATTATACACATCTGAGAACAACAGGAACTGGATCTGCACCATCAACTAGTAAACGAAATGATTTGTTTATAATCACTAAATTGAAAATAAAACAGAATGAAGCCCATTAAGCAAAAAAAGAATTAACCAATTTTTTATATTCATTTATCCGCCATTAAACAAAATCAAACAGTTTGCAGTTGATGAAAACATTAAAAATAGTTCCTTAAACAGTACAATATATAAAAAGACGTGTACAATTTGCAAAAATGTGTGGAAACCGTTCACTTTGTTTCTTGAGATCGATTTGTTTCACTGTCCATGAACAGTGCAATCCACGGTTATTTGTAGTCCCGATTTTTTTCAAGATTACGACCGCATTCTTTAAAAAATTTCGCATCCATCATGCCCTTAGAAATATTATGGAATTAACTTCTGACAGCTGCCAAAATAGAATCAAATAAGTAGCCACTTAAACAGTTCAAAATTTATAACCATATTCAATAAACGTTTTAAGACTGAACTATGACAAAATGCTTTAGAGCATTTAGTGGTTGTTCAAGATAATGCTCCAGTGCATACGTCAAGAAAAGAGACGTGCTTTATATCATAATTTAAAATTTAACGCATTTTTCAATTGTTTACACTAAAGATTCCTTAAATAGTGAAAAGCGGAGCTTTGTTCAACTCCGTGCATACAGCCCGAACTTCAATGCAATTAAAAATCTTTTTAGTTATCTTAAACGAGAAGTGAATCGGATGGAAGATCAAGGCACGCTTAAAGACAAAATTAACTGTGTTAAAAAATCGGATTCCAAAAAATTATACCAATAATTTAGTTGATTTCTCTCTTAAAGCGCTTAAAAGAACGTACAAAAAGCTATGGTTATTTTTTGAAATACTAAATTTGTAAAATTGGTAATGTCTATTATCTATATATGTACATATTTTATAATATAATTTATTTTTAAGCAAATAATGTAGTAGTATTTTTATCTTGTCAAAATGTGTAAATTGTGGGATTTTCATCTAAGTGAGAGTTTGGTAATTCTATTTGTAATACAATTAATTTTTATTGTTTTAATTATTATTATTGCTAAAGTGATGTTTAAGGGTTATTTTAGTAAAATATTTGTGTTTACTATGCCTAAGTGATTAAGGTAAGTCAATCAATTTCAATGTGTTAATTTTGACAGAGTCCATTTTAGCCTTTGTATGTAAGGGTTTCCAACTGTTACGAGTTTTCCTTTTTTTAATTGGTCTAGCGGTACAGCGCTCGAATTCGGACCTCGGTGGGTATGGGTTCGAATCCCACTACTGGCAATAAAATGCGGGCCCACGTTCGGCTATGCTAAAATGTCCAATGCTGAAAGATGTTTCTTGTAAAACATTCAAAGTAATAAACATTTAAAAAAATAGTAAAAAACGGAGCTTTGTTCAACTACCTCCATACAGACGAAACTTCAATGCAATTGAAAATCTTTTTAGTTATTTTAAACGAGAGATGAATCGGATGAAAAATCAAGGCATGCTTAAAAACAAAATTAATTGTGTTAAAAAATCTATTTCCACAAAATTATACCAATAGTTTGGTTGATATCTATCTACAGCTATTTCAAAAATTAACTCAAAAAATTACAAAAGCATTAAATCTAAATTAATCATAGATCCTTTATATATACTTAGAAATATTTATTTAAGAAGGCTGAGTCGGTCAAAATAGCATATTTTAAAAGCTACTTCTATATAAACGTGGATAATAAGTTGAAGTTACATAATTTTTATAATAATTAGCCTATTATTATTTTGTGTGCTTAATTTCATTAAAAATGAACAATAGCTAATCCTTAAAATTGATGTTAAACGCACGTTCAAATCTGCCCTGATTGTGATGTCATAATAATTATCAAAATAAACATTTAATTATTCTAATCTACATAAATAAGAATAATAAAAATTTAAAAACAAATCGAATAATTTATTATTTACGTTTAACCTTGAAATTCCGTTTATCGTCTAATTTTGCTTTCTGATTGCATCGTTTGTGAAATGGACAGCAGTAATAAAAAATGTTTTCATCTTGCCGAAAGTGAATATCGTGTCATTAAAGAATTAAAAAATAAAGGATTTTTACCCGAAAAATTGGCAAATTTATACAAAGTTAACCTTTCAACAATTTATCGGATTATTAATAGTCAAAACCACAAATTTATGATAATGTTGGAAGAAAACGTGTAATAAGCACTACGGATGATTGGAAAATTACTATAGAATTAAAAAATATAATAAATCTATTTCAGAAACCAAAAGAAATAGTTTAAACAATATTACTTATTGCACAATAAGAAACAGAGCAATTGAATCTGGTTTAACTCTACAATCACCAAAGGTTAAGCCATTTATTACCAAAAAACAAAAAAATGATAGATTAAACAATGGAGTGAACGTCACTTGTGTTATTGACGTTCCGTATACTTTGCCAATGAAACAATGATTCGGGATAAACCATTTGGCTACAAAAACAAAGTGTTGTGTGAGTCAAGTTTTTAAAAACATTCACTTTTAGTTGTTAGAAGGAAAGCCCACCCTCGACAAGTAATGTGTTGGTTTGGTATTAAGTATAATCAACCTATCAAATAGAGAATTATATCAGGTACCCTAAATAGTAAAAAAATTGTTTCAGTTATAAAGGATGTTTTTTATTATGAAATGCAACACACTTCACGGGGGTTACTACTGTTTTTCAGGACAATGCTCTATGTCATACGTTCAAAAAGGTAATGTCATATTTATCAAATTTCACTTTATTTGCTTTATATTTACGTTTAGACAGTAGAGGGGCTAAAATCGAAAAAACTATCAATTACATCCTAACAGCCCGGATATGAATGTTGTTGAAAATGTTTTCAGTATGCTAAAGCGCAACATCAATAAGCATACTGAAATTGAGGATTTATGTAAATATATTCGGTTTGTTGTTCAATAAGAGATGAAATAAGAATATATCAACACTCTCATCGACAGCATTCCAAAACGCCTGAATTAGGTTGTTCAAAAGAAAGGCGATTACATAGATTATTGAATTTTTTCAACTTTCTAATGTCTATAATCATTTGGTAACTGAAAAATTGCATGTAATCCGTATTTTTATTAATAGTTGTCATTATAAATCATGTTAATCATTTTACGCCATTTTCGATTTTGCACCAGTTAATATTTTATAGAATTTGTTTTGCTTACAATATATATATATATATATATATAATTATAGTTTTTTTATGTTTGCTACTTTAAATGTTTTACGAGAAACATCTTTCAATTATTATATAGTATTGTATATTTTATAATCGAAGTGACGTTTCTTTTGTATGCTATGTAGTTGCTAGAGAGGTTTTAATTAAATAATCAATTTTTTGCAGTAATTGTTGAGAGTTGTAAAGCGTTTAAAAGAAGTTACAAAAAACTATGGTTATTCTTTGAACTACTAAATTTATAAAATTGGTAATGTTTATTATCTATATATGTACATATTTCATAATATAATTTATTTTTAAGTAAATAATGTAGTAGTATTTTTATCTTCTCGAAATGTGTAAATTCTGGTAAAGCTATTTGAAAAAAAAATATTTTTATTGTTTTAATTATTAGTATTGTTAAAGTGATGTTTAAGGGTTATTTTAGTAAAATGTTGATGTGCCTAAAAGGCAATGTGAGGAAAGTCAGTCAATTTCAATGTTTTACTTTTGACACTGCCGCTGTATATATTTGTTTATTTTTAAAAATTTAAATTCAATGTTTATTACTTTGAATATTTTACAAAAAATATCTTTCAGCAGTGGGCATTTTAGCGAAGCCGAACGTGGGCCCGCATTTAGTGGTCCGGTGATGCGATTCGAACCCCAATGCCCACCAAGGTCCAAGTCGAGCGCTGTACCGCCAGACCAAATTAGTTGTTAATTCGTAATGTCTATATTTTAACAATACGTAAAATTCGCAACCTACAACGTATTACTAAAAAATTGTTTTATTTTCTAAACTGTGAGACGTGACACACTTTGTTTTACGTTTTATTTCACGTGGGTCACAATTACAATTTATCAAGATGTTAAAATTGTGGCATCTTAGTTCTAATTACTGTGATTTTAGATGTTAGATTTGAACAGTTGGGTATGGTTATGAGAATGTCGATTTTTGCTTTTGGTAAATTCTTTAAATTAACAATAAAATAATTATAGTAATATAAATAACAATAAATAATAATAATAACAATAATATACAGAATAAATATTTATATGTACCGGAATGGTCTAGCAGTACAACACTCGAAGTTGGACCTCGGTGGACATAGGGGTTTGAATCCCATCGCCGGCGCTAAAATGCGGGCCCACGTTAGGCTTCGCCAAAATGTCCACTGCTGAAAGATGTTTCTTGTAAAACATTTAAAGTAATAAGCATAAAATAAAAAAAATATTTTGTGTTTATATAATAATAATAAATTTAATAAATAATTTATAATTTTTAAATTTAATTTTGTTTTATTAAAGCTATTTAAATTGTAACCAGATTTGACAGTAAGTTCACTTTATTTTAAATGATGCCTATTATATTGTATGTAGTGTTTTTTATTGTATTATTTATTAAATTTTGGTTTATTAATACAAAAATAGGTAAAAAAAGAAATCTAAAAAATTATTCTTTTATAATTCACAATACATGATTGACTGCATTGTTGCATATTCTTAATTCTACTTTACTAAACGTTCTTTTGTGTTTAAAAAAACCCCAATTACTTCAACAAAAGTAAATTTCTAAAAAAATATTATTCGATTGTTCTTTTACATACAAATTGGTTGAACATTGTGTAGACTAAATGGAATAAAAATGGCTGCATAAAACATATATATATGTATTGTTTATGAAATTGTTTAATACAACTTCCGTTTTGAATTAATTAAGAATAGATTAAGGAATGTTGTACAGCGTTTGCAACTGACAATACTAATTATTACTATAATTTAAAACTACAAATAAATTAAAAATGAAATAGAAAATTGTAAAGTATTTGGAGTTGTGTTTTGTCAAAATGAATTAGTGCAATACAAAAGTCAACATGTTTGACAAATATATCATGTATGATTGGGTTTTTAAGGGTTGAATAATAAATCGACTTAGTTTCACTTGACCAGGAGCACTGTACAGTTATTTGGAATCATCAACAGTGCATACCCTTCAAGTTTTATACACACATAAACTTGAACACACGTTCTATCTGGTGTCAGGCTAGCCTTAACTAAACTATGGGTAGTCGAACTTGACCCTGTAAATTTATTATTTAAAGTGAATCTAATCAATTCTAATTGCCGGGCGTCTTCAAATGCTGCTACGTTACTACCGGTTGAGCAAATGAGTAATTCTTTTTACCACAACTTAAAAATCTACTAATAAATATATTTTTATTTTTACTACTTTGAATGTTAGCACGGGAAACGCATGCCTTTCAGCAGTGGGGACATTTTAGCGAAGCCAAATGCGAGTCCGTATTGAGTAGGTCGTTGATGGAATTCGAACCCCCATGGCCACCGAGATCTAAGTCGAGCGTCGTATCGCCAGCGCCAGCGCCACTCTGGTACAACTCGACGGTCACCTATTTAGATGCAGGTTGCTTGTCTTATTTTTTCACTGGCTAAAAAAACACTTTTTTTGATAAAATACACATGCAATAGTTGTAGTATTACTTACTATAAATATGGCCTTGTTCTATTGAACTGTTCAATATCATCTTTACGGCGATTCGAAGATTATAAATTAAGCATTCATTCAACTGACCTAATTGTGAAATAATAAAATTAATTGAAACAATTTTGAATGCGTAAAAATTGAATTATGTAAAAAATAAAATTCATTATTATTATCAAAAACATTCCTGCATTACAAAATCATTTTTAATTGTAAACAATTATTTCTACAATTAAAATTAAAAATGCTTATTTTATACAATAGTAAGGTATATTTTTTAATTATAAAACTGAATTAGTGGCTATTAATTTAGACGTAAGTTAAACAAAACTGTGTCAAATTCAATAATTCATTTAGATGTATTAACACGATTGCATATCAACCAATGAGAGCATGAGAAGAACGAACTTCCGTCTACTACATCACATTATTACATTTAGACGAAGAAAATTACTTGGTCAAATTCTGCATTTACCGCCCAAAAGACCAGCAAGAACGATTTTGGAATAAACGATCAAAAATGGCAAAATGAAGGTTGGGGTTAGACCACAGAAAACGTAACTAAGAACTATTTGAGAAGACCTAACTGTAAAAGCATCTTTTTAGTGCTACAAAAACAAACGCCATTCGGGAAAAAGTGTGATTGTACGCTAAATAATAAAACCAACCCCAAGGGAAAATGTTGCAAAAAAAGGAGCCAATAAGAGTCAGATAAGCTTTTGTGTGAGTGTGCGGTTACTCGTAAGTTGGGAACAGGAAAGTTTCTCAATGTGTGACTAAATTTGCACAATGACGCAATACAAATTGTATAGTGCTATGTAAATAAGGTTATCTGACTCTTATTGGCTCCTTCTTTCGCAACTTTTTCGCTTGGTTGGTTTTATCATCTACCGTTATTTATTGTTTGAGGGGGCATTGTAACAATTACACGTAATACCGAAACATTGGTTCGAACCCTGACATGAATTTGCCAAAGATGGTTACTTATTAAAAATGTCAAACGTTTAAAACAATGATTTTTGTCTTTGGCATGGCATTATAATTAGACACATAAAGGATTTATTTGAGTTTTATATTTATTATCTCCTCCTCCCCAGCCAAAACAAACCAGCTAAAAGGCAATTGTCAAAATGTAACATGAAAAACAATAGGAGAAGGACAAGAAAATGTGGTGAAAACCTGGTTGACTAAATTTGACTTCAAAAAATGCATTTAAGCAATAGTGTGTGTCTTATTGGAGTAAGAAACATTGCAATAAAATGATAAAAATGTTATTTTGTGCAAAGTTGAATTTGGATCGGACGAAGAAAATTACTTAGTCACAATTCTACGTTTACCACCCCCCAAAGACTAGCAAGAACGGTTTTGGAATGGACAATTGAAGATGGTAAAATAAAGGTTGGGAAAGGCGACAGAAAACTTGGCTAAGAACTATTGGGGAAAATCTAATTGAAATAAATGAATGTTTTATGGGATCAAGCAAAATGTTCAAATACATAGATTCATTTTGTTGTCTCATCTTTTCTTTGAATTACGAAACTTTGTTGTTATATTTTGCTGTAATTGTTGTCTCATTGCTTTATGCTCATTATTTAAAGCAAAAGGTCCAGATCGAGCGCTTTACCGCTAGACCACCAAAGTGTATACCTTAAGAAACCTTTTAAGTACTGGGTGTATGTTAGCACCCATCCACCGTAGAAGAATCCTAGTTATAAGGCTGTACACTCGGTTCCTGCTGTTATTAGTTTATATGCCTAGAGACACCTAGTCTAGGATGTACCATGCGAAGGACGAACAGTTAGAAATATCACCATTATTTGAAATTGAGCCTTTGTAAGCATTACTCAATTCCTCAAAAACATTAGCATCCCAAAAGGAAAATAAATAACTGGAACTAAATTTAAAATTTTATGACAGTGTTTAAACATTGTTTGAAAATAATGCATACAACTTATTATAATTTTTCTAATCTAGCATTTGTTATTTTTTTAATTACAGTTTACACGTCATTTATTTGTTAGTAAATTTTGCGTTTATTGTACAATTATAAATTGTAAATAGGTAAATACCATGAAAAAATATTTTGAGAAACCTAATTAAAACGACATGCAAAACGATTTTCTCACTTTCTGTTTGCTATTCAAACGAAAATCAATTGTTAATCCAAGAACAAAAAACAACAATTTATTGATAAAAATATTTTAAAAATAAATATTGCTTTTTTTGGAACAAAAGTGCAACTTTATATCAAAGAAATGTGTGTTGATCGACAAAATATGACTTGTTTGGTATTTTCAAACACCACTAGGCACTGTTATTTAGTTTGTAGTAATTGGCAAAAAAAACGTACAACAAACATGGTAAATTATTAATGTATATATTTGAATTCGTTGAACAACCTATGCTTAGAAATGTCATCTATTGGTTGTATCAAAAGATAAAATGCAACAAAACCGGTTTTTCGCCCCTTTCAAATTGTCTGTGCTTTGCGGTTTTATTGATCAAGTGTTTCATCGTGTTCCATCATGCGTACTTGATAACAAAAGCTTTCGGTATATTTGTTGGACAAGTTATTCAAAAGGCAATAAAAAATTTGGCTTATTGTATTCCAAGCCAAAATGTGTAACAGAATAAAATATTTATATTTATAATAATAATAGTAGCAGTAATAATAATTATAATAGTAATAATCATAATATTAATCATAATCATAATAATCATAATAGTAATAATAATAATATTAATAATAATAACAATAATAATAAACTAAAATATTTTGAAAACAGACTAAATGCATCAAAATTGAAAATTTTAAAGCAATTTCTGTTTAAGTTTAAAATTAACTTTAAAAATGTATACCATTTTTATATTTAATCAAACTATAATTTAATTTTCAAATTATGTAGTGCAAAAAAATTAACTGATTAAAAATTATTTAATAAATATTTGGTTTCCGTTTTTAATAATTTGTTTGTAATTTTTTTTCAAAATTTCGTTTTCATTGCTTAATTATTTTATAAAAAATTAACCTATCCAATATCTAACGCTTTATCTACTTTGACATATTAATTTTAATGATTTATCTATTTTTCAATGTTTATTACTTTGAATGTTTGCACAAGAAACGCATCTTTCAGCAGTGGACATTTCAGCGAAGCCGAACGTGAGCCCGCATTTTAGTGGGCCGGTGGTGGGATTCGAACCCCGATGCCCACCGAGGTCCGAATTCGAGCGCTGTACCGCTAGATCACCCCGGCACATTAGTCAATATTACAAAACCTTATTACTATAAAGGGTATGGACAAAATATTGTTCAATAGGATTGTACATTAAGGTATCGGCCTTGAAGATTTTACATATTGAAGATTGAACTTTTGTTTATCGAAATTATATTGTTTCACAATGGCGTCATGTAACTTGCGACAGATTGTTTGTTACTCAAACGTTTTATAAAAAATATGTTTTATTATTTATTATTATTTATTAATATAAACTTTAATATAGCAATAGAGGTACATATCATATCATTAGTGCTATCACGCAAAAACAATCCAATACAAAATACAAGTACAAAGTAAAAAAGTAGATTAATTAATCAATTTATATAATTGTCACGTGACATAAGGTTGCAATTGTTACAACCGGACCGTACCATATAGGCTATAAAACCTGACAGTATGCAAAGACCTATATAAAAACCTAGTAAATTTATTATTTAGGTGAATCTGAAAATTCTAATATAACAATTCCTAAAAACAAATAATTTTTTAAGAAAGCATTGATAAATACAACCGAACCGTACTATATAGGCTATTAAACCTGGCAGTATGCAGGACCTATATGGTAAAGTCCTAGTGAAAGGGTTCTCCCACTTGCTAAACCGGTGGTAACGTAGCAGCATTTGAGGACACTGGGCAATTAGAATTGATTAAATTCGTTATAAATAGTAAATTTACAGGTCCAAAGTCATCCACCCGTAGCTCAGTGGTTTAATGCGCTGGCCTGACACCAGATAGGGCGTGGGTTCATGTGTGCGTGTAAACCTTGAATTGTATGCGCTGCTGATGATTCCACGCAGGAAAGTGAAGCAGCTGTACAGTGCTCTTGGTTGACTTAAAAACCTAGTAAATTTATTGTTCAAGTGAATCTGGCAATACTAAAACAAAAACAGTCACCAATTTATTTGTGTTAACAAGTTGTCAATTTTTTTATAATTGAATTTTTGGAAGCTGTTTAAACTGTAAAGAGTTGGTATACATTTCAGATCAATATGAATTCTACAAAAGTGTATCAAATGATGCGATAAAGGCCAAAACAATATTCACATCTTCCGGTCTAAGGTAAGTATATATGCGTATATGTAACTTCAGTTGCTAAGATATTGTTGTGTATATATTGCACTGTAAATTTGTCTAACCTTAATTAATATATTTCAACATGAAAGAAAACCATAAACATGTGTTTAAATAATTACAAAAAAGTACGTTAGCATAATTATTGAATTAAATTAAATGGTATTAACTTCGTTCATTGTGATCGGTGACGTAGTCATCTTATCATTATTTCCATATTTGTACAGCATATGAAACAATCAACTTTGACGGCGTAAGAAACGTAGAAGAATGACGACGTTTCTTAGCTGATTGACGGCATCTATGTGACGGTACTACTGTTTTCTAAAGATTGACGAGGCTGCCTAATTTTTTGGTCAGGGTTATACACATACTTTAAGATATGTTTTAAGTACTCCGGGTGTATCCTTGCATCCACCTACCGAAGTGGAAGCCCAGTTTAACCGCTATGCACTCGGATCCTGCTGTTATTCGTCCAAATAGTTGGGTGCACTTAGTTCAGGATGCGTTACGTGAAAGAACAGTCAGGGATATTTATTTATTAACATAAGCTTTAATACATTAATAGAGGTACATTCAGTATATACATTTATACATAACATATAATTGGTGTCATTGAACAGAAAGAAAACAGAATCAAAGTACAAAATATGTAATTAGATAAATTAATCAATTTATATAATTGTCAAGTGACATAAGGTTATGAAATTATTTGTTTATCCAGGATTCTTGAATTAATTTAAAACAACTGTTGACATGTAAACGTAAATCATCAATTTTATCAACAGTAGATCTTGCATTGCAAGATAGTAGTATTAGTGGCAGTGACATTTCTTGTCAAGTTGATTTTAAAGTACATTGAAAACAACTGTGATAATATTTTCATTTACATTTAACATTTGTTTGGTTACATTTTTGGGCGGACTAGCGGTCGAGCGCTCGACTTGGACCTGGGTGGGCATTGGGGTTCGAATCCCTCCACCGACTCATTAAATGCGGGCCCATATTCGACTTCATTAAAATGTCCATTTGTTAAAAGATGCGTTTCCCGTACAATTATTCAAAGTAGCAAAAATAAATAAATCAATAAAGGTATTAGGTAGAAAATAATTAATGCTACTATTTGATTTTAATGATAACTATTTATTGTACCAAAAGGGGAACACAAATAAAATAATATATTATATTAAATTTTGAGATAACAGGAAATAATAATAATAATAATATATATGTAGTCATGGTAAATTGGAGTAGCGCAGTTATTGGAGGGTCCGCATTTAGTATCAGTAATATGATTTTACCCAATGTCCTAACATCTTAATCGTTTCCACAATTGCGGTAAACAGACGTACAAATTAAACAAATTAAACAAAAATGATTAATTATGCAATTTTCAAAATTTATAAACAATTTTCAAAAAGGGACATTTAAAATGCATTAAGAAAATTATACCGAAATTTAAAAATTCAAGTTACCTACCTAGAAAATATACAAATTTGTTTTCTTCAAAATAAGGCATTGAAGGAATTTCGGAAAATTGCGATACTTTTATAATAAATTCCGAATTGGCTGATTTTGCATTGCAGTCCAAAAGTTTGGTTTGTTTTTCGTCAATTTGACAATTGATAAACGTTTCTTTGCTTGTAGTCTTGAGGGGAGGTACAAATATAATACATATAACAATAATTAGGGATTGTTATTGCTTTTCATATTTTTATTACTTTTAATGTTTTGATGGGAAACGCATCTTTTAGCAGTAGACATTTTATCCGAGCTGCATTGAATGCCGTTAATGGAATTTCTACCTATGCCTAGTTGAGTGCAGCGGCACACCGTTTTTTTGCTTTAAAATAAGCATGGGAAACCAAGATACTAGTAACAACAAAAACAACAAAGTTCCATAATTTAAAAAGAGCATGGGGCACAAAATGATTCCATGTGTGTCGAATATTTTGCCAACATGTTTGTCTAATCCCAAATAGTTTTTAGCCGATTCTTTTGTCGTCTGTCACCAACCTTTCTTTTACCATCATCAATTGTCTATTGCAAAACAGTTCTTACTGGTCTTTTGGACAGCAAACGTACCATTTGATCACGTAATATCTTTTATCTAATCGATAATTGAGCTTTTACTGTCATTTATATTGTCCTATCACTTCTTAGCCAAAATGGCGTCCTTTCATTGTTCTAGTAACAGAGTCCAGATTGCTAACCTTGAGTTCAAACCCTCATTCTTTATCCAGGCTTGTAATTAGCTTAATCTTTTTTAGGTGAAGTTATAATATATAAATTATTCATTTAATGCTGCGTAGAATCAAAATGAACATTGTGACAAAACGTAAAATCGTGTCTAACCCCATTCTGTTGCTTTTCAAAATAATCGACTTTTATAATTTAACAATTTTAAAAATAATTATAAATGCTAAACAACAAAAAATTATTAATAACTGTATTAAATTTAATTTATTTTTACCTCTGCCAATAAATAAAAAAATATTAAATAAACGAATCAAATTTGTACTAAGTACCTTTCAGTCTATTTATAAAAGGACTTGCAGTGTGAATAATTGACAAAATGAAAACACTTGTCTTTTTATACACGGTCTTGTGACTAGGAATTTGCTAAAAACATTTTTTCCCCAAACAATAACAATGCCAGTTTACTTTGACACAAAGTAGATTTGACCATACAAATGGACTGTACGATTAAGTCAATCAGTCCGCTGAATTCGGTATTTGATTGCAAATAGACCTACTTATACAAGTGTCTAAATTTTGTTGTTAATTTAAATATCGTAGAATAAGTGTGCTTAATTCAATTTATTTGTGGAAAAAATTGATATGCAAATTTAATAATATATATATATATTGATTTTTAAATATTTTGCATTATAATAATTATCCATTAAATTATAATTAAATTATAAACAGTTTAAAAATTTAATTTACTCTATATGCTTGTAGGATAAAAATTATTTTATTCATTTTATAAAATAATCGTTATGAAAAAATATGCAAAACATTGTACAATGTTTTATTTTTCTTTACCCTAAATTCATTTTTCTAATTTTTTGTAAATAATTTTTTTAGCAAGTGTATATTGTATTTGAAGACCAATATGAGCCTACATTTAGAGCCCGTAATGGGGATGAACTCGTTAGACTTCAATAGTTATTTATTTGTTGTCGGACGTACAAGTAACTGTTTTTTTAATTGTTTCGAAAAGCTCCAAGGTCGTATTATAGTAGAAAAATAGTGATTGTTAAAATTTAAATTGGGTCCATTTTAAATGCAACATTTCATTGCACATTTTGTACACCAAGATGCAAACATTTTCAATTGTTGTACCGCGGTCCCTAGACTTGTATTTCTTAATATTCAGGTAATCGATACTACATTGACGTTCAATGTACGTCTCAGTTTGTTTAGCTGTATGTTGAATTGCCAACGCATGTTCGCTTATTTCAATTTTCTCTTCCTTGTTTCTATATTTGTACGACATATTAAACAATTGATTTTGGTAACTGGATACATGTAACAAACACAAACGTATAACAACGTGTCTTGGCTAATAGGCGGCATTCTTGTGACAGCACCACTGTTTCCAAAAATTGACAACACCGCCAGAATTGTTGTTAGGGTTATTTCATTTAGTCAAATGGTTACGTATGGTATACGTATAGCTTAAAATATTATTGAAGTACCTTCAATTTATGCATTTACCCATTTGTTGAAACAATAGTCAAGTGACTCCTTTGTGCATTTGATTCATGTTGTATTGGTATAGAAAGCTTATATACACCTGGTCAAGGATGTGCCATGTTCAGACAACAGTCAGGAATATTACTATTATTAAAAATTGAGACTATATGAACATTACTCACATTCTCAAAATTATTAGCATTTCTGTAATAAAAAATGTAAGCAATAGTACCAAGCTAATAATAATAATAATAATAATAATAATAATAATAATAATAATAATCATAATAATATTAATCATAATAATAATATCAATAATAATAATAATAATGTATGGCTGTTTTGTTTTTTATTGCCATTAACTTTTATTTTACACCAATTGAATATAAATTAATGTGTGACATAAAACATTGAAATATTTTTATTAAACAAAATTACATAATGTACAATAATTATTTTAATAATGAATTTTGGTAACATTTATACAATCCATTTAACACTATCCATTTAACGTACGTGTGTTTGCATTTATTCACAAAACAATGACTTACATCCGGAAAATAGAATGCGAAATAATTATGATTAAAATTAAATTGAATTAATTGAAATTCAACACGTTTGAGTAAACAAATTTTACAATTAAAATTTTAAAAATTACAAAATCGCTTTAATATACACTTAGATATACATTGTAGTTAATTTGTTTAATATATATATATATATATATATATATATGTAATTTTTATTTAAAATAATATTTTCTAATTTTTCAAACACTGCACTTGTAGTAAGCCCAAATTATGAAATTAGTTAAGAACAATTTAACAATTTATTTTTAATCAATTTTCAGTCATGTAGTCATTATAAGCACTACTGTTTTTGTCGTTTGCATGTTCAGTTGACAACGTGTTAATTTTGAGGATGCTGAGTAATGCTTATAAACTTTCAATTTTCAATGATGGTGATATTCTCGACTGTTTGTCTTCAACGTGGCGCATCCTAGACATCCTGGGCATTTAGAGTAATAATAACAGGGACCGAATGTACAGCAGTGTTACTGGGGTTCGGCTTTAACGGGTAGGTGCAAACCTGACATTTAGGATACTTAAAAGGTATTTCAAGGTACATCACATGTAGTCGTTTGGCTTCCTTGCCAATTTTTGCGAACAGTGGCGACGTCACAAGGATGCCGTCTACCAGTCAAAAAACTTCCTTATTCTTAAACATTTGTTAGGCTTATCAAGCCATCGAAGTCAATTGTTTAATGTATCATACCACTTTTTATTTATTATTTTATGTTTGCTACTTAGAATGTTTTACGAGAAACATCTTTCAACAGTGAACATTTTAGTAAAACCGAACGTGGGCCCGCAGTTTAGTGGGTCGGTAGTGGGATTCGAACCCCCATGCCCACCGACGTCCGAATTCGAGCGCTGTACCGTTAGACCACCCCGGCAAATATGAAAATAATGAAAAGTTGATTATGTTACCAACCTAAATGAATAAAACAAATACATACTTTTGATTATTATCATTTCTGTGTTTTAACTTGAAAGCATTTTCTTTCCAAATTGTAATTATACTTACATAATATGAGCCATCAATGAGCTATAATTAAAAATATTAGAGTGTCTTCAAGTTTTTAAATAAATAACATTCAAATAAGTAAATGGTAATGGTTACACTTAAAATTTATATAGACATTAAGATAATTACATAAAACAATTATTACGCAACAATAATTTCAAACAAAATTATTGTTTCCTTACAAAACCTAAATAATAGTCACTGCATATTTTTAATTTGTGGCACATTAATTAGTATAAATATTTAGTATGTTTATAAAAGTTTAAATAATTTATAATATAACAAGATTGAACAAATGGGTTAAGTACTTGATACCTTTAGCTTGAACACAATTTTAAGCACTTACAACACGTGATTACAATGAGATTGAATAATGGAAACATTTTTTCAACTGCTAAAAATTACGAACAAATAAAATATTTTATGATGATGATGATGGTATTTAACTATTGAACAATTTATAGATGTATTTGAAATAATTACTTGGACTGTATAGAGAGGTTTAAAAATTATGAGCATCGAAGAACAGCAGAAACTGGACCTCAAACCATCTACGAGTAATCGAGACAAGTTGTTTATAATTACCAAGTTGAGTAGAAACAGAATGAAATCTATTAGAACAGCAGGAATTAAACTGATAAGTAAACAAGATAATTATTTTGGTCATGTTTAGTAAGTAGAAAAAGAAAAATTACAAAATGTTTTATATTCGCTTATTCGCTAACGATTAAAACCAACCAATCTACAGTTCCTTCAACAATAAGACGTGTGGAATTTATGAAAATGTATGAAATCTGTCTTGTATGTTTGTAGAGATCAATATTATTTTATTAATAAGTGTACTATAAAGTACTCAACTTGGATAGTACAATACACGGTTATGTGTGATCCTGATTTTCCTCAAGACTGTAATGTATTGCGTATTTATCATGTTTTGATAAATATTATGAAATTAAGTGATGCCAACTGAAACAGGAACCATTTAAACAGCTCAAAATTTGTAACTATTTTCAAAAAATGTTTTAAATTTGAACTGTGACAAAACAGTTTAGCGATTGTTCAAGATAATGCTCCAGTGCGAATGTCAAAAAGGGGCAACGTGTTTTTTATCATAATTTTAAAATTAACGCAGTTTTATATTGTTTTGAACCATAACTTTTTTAAATAATAAAAAAACTGGGGGTCATTCAATTGCTTCCATACAGCCCGGACTTTAATATAGTTGAAAGCCTTTTTTTTATTATTCTAAACGAGAGGTGAATAGGATAGAAAATCAAAGCACGCTTAAAAAAAAATTAATTGTGTTGAAAAATTAAATTCGACAAGATTCCTATTTAAAGCGTTTAAAGAAATTTATAAAGAATATGATTATTTTTTAAACTACTAATTATTTGTAAAGCTGATGTTGTTTATTTTATACTTCAATGTACATATTGTATAATGTAATTTATTTTTAAGTAAAAATGGTAGTAGTATTCTTATTTTGTCACAATTTGTAAATTGTGGATTTTTGTCTGTGTGAAAATTTGGTAATGCTATTTGTAAAAAAAATATTTCTATTGTTTTAATTATTAGTATTGCTAAAGTAACGTGTAACGGTTTTTTTTTAGTAAAATGTTGAGATGTCTAATATGCTTAAGTGATGCGAGAAAAGTTAATCAATTTTAATGTGTTAATTTTGACAGGGCCTAACTTAGCTTCTGTGACAATAATAATAATGCTAATAATAATAATAATAATAATTGTAATAATAATAATAACCATTTAAGCAGCTCTGAATATGTTACCGTTTTTGTACAATTTTTCAAGGCTAAACTACAACAAAATGCTTCAGGGCTTTTTATTTCTATTTTAAAATTAACACCCTCTTTTACTTTTTAAACCAAAAAGTTTTTGAATAATAAAAAACTGGGCTTCATTCAATTGCTTCCATACAGTACGCACATCAAGGTAATTAAAAAATGTATTTAGTTATCTTAAACGAGAGGTGAATCGGATGGAAAATTAAAGCATGCTTAAATAAAAAAATAATTGTGTTGAAAAATTAAATTCGATAAGATTACATCAGTAATTTGGTTGATTTCTTTCTAAAAAATTGGTTATTCTTTGAACTACTAAATATTTGTAAAGCTGATCTTGTTTATTTTATGCATAAATGTACATATTTTATAATATAATTTATTTTTAAGCAAATAATGTAGTAGTATTTTTATTTTTTCCAAATGTGTAAATTCTAAGTCTTTTGTCTGAACGAGAATTTTGTAATTTGTAAAATAATTTTTTAAATCGTTTTTATTATAAACGTATTACTAAATTAATCTTTAGGGTTTATTTTAGTAAAATGCTGATGTGCTTACGTAATGTGAGGAAAGTCGATCAATTTTAATGTGTTAATTTTGACAGTGGCTTATTCACACACACACATATATATATATATATATATATATATATATATATATATATATATATATATATATCACACACACACACATATATATATATATATATATATATATATATATATATACATATATACTGAAAAAAAAATTTTTTTAATTTCAAATACCATTGCATAAAACTTGTTTAAAATTTAAGTCTGTGTATCAGTAATTAAATGTCAAATTTGAAAAGACGCAAAAATAATTACTACATGCGTATATGAGCCTGAAAAAAACATTTAAAAGTTACATAATTATTTAATATTTGTTATCATTATTATCAACATAATAATTATAGTAGTAATAGCAGTAATAATAATTTTATTTCTTAAATAATGAGTTGCAAATTATTTTTTTAGATCTAATCACATGATAAATTACATATAATCAATTCAAGTAATAAAAATAATAATACTGAAATTTAGTAATTGCATGTTAAGATTTTTCAATTTGCACAACTATATAAATGTATAGTATTTAATAAATCAGTATGGTCATGTTCTTCCATTCGCCTGAAGACAAAACTTCAGTTGTATACATCATTAATCATTTCTACGGTAATATATGGGAGTGAAACGTGGAAGCGAACAAACAAGATTGATAAGATGGTGAATGTTTTTCATCGCCGGTGTCTTAGAAGTATTTTAAAGATTACCTGGCGCAATCACATTTTAAATGATGAGATCATGAGAAGAACTGACTTTCGTTTACTGCATGACATCAATACAATTATACAAAAAAAAATTACTTAGTCAACTTCTATTTTTACCGCTCAAAATACCAGCAAGAACGGTTTTGCAATAGAAGATCGAAAATGGTAAAAGAAAGGTTGATAAAGGCGACAGAAAACTTGGCTAAGAACTATTTGGGAAAATCCAATTGACATGAATGTTTCATGGGATTAAGCAAACCGTTTGGCAAAATTTTCCAATACATGGAACTATTTTGTTGTCTTATGTTCTCTTTGAATTACGAGACTTTGTTGTTGTTGTTGTTTTGCTGTAATTGTTGTCTTATTGCTTCATGCTTATTTTTAAAGCAAAAGGGTTTTTGTAATAATAATAATAACAAAATATACTTAACAAACAAGTATTTTTTAATTATTTACTAGTTCTTTGAATCCATTGTAAAGTGTTAATTTTGACAGTAGCCTATTCACATATATATTACTTCTCATCTAATAACTCAATAAAGTGTCAAACGAACAGTTCAACATATTTTTGCACTAAATCAAAACATGTTTTTACATTGATACAACAATTTTAATTTATGTAGAAAAATGCAAATGGTGTTGTGACGCAATTTACAATCTAATACGTTTACAAACATTTCTTTTTTAAACCCTTTTCACAGTTTCCAGTCCAACAAAACAAGACAGAATGTTTAAATTTGTCGGAAATGTCATTGAGAAAAAAAAAGCAACACAAACACTCAAACATTGAAAATACAAAGAAGAATGTTCTTTTCTTTATCTAAAGTTAAAATATCATATCATTTATTATTATTATTATTATTATTATTATTATTATTAACACAATTGATATTCTTTTTTTTAGATGCATAATTAAAAAATAAGATTTTTTTTCCCCTATCGTAATCAATAAAAAATTATGCAATAATTTTAATGAATATTAAATGTAATTTAGAAGCATGCATCAACAAGATTGTATTATGTATTTTGATGTTTTGACGTTGAAAATATAGCATATCAACTTTAAAGCAGCCTGTTATGTAAATTAGGTTTTTACCTCTGCCTTAATTAACTTGCAACTTGCAAATGAATATACGCTTTTCAAAATATTTAAAACGTGACAAATTTTTATTCCAGTCATTTAATACTATATATTATATTATATATATTATACAAAACCCTTTTGCTTTAAAAATAAGCATGAGACAATAAGACAACAATTGCAGCAAAACAACAATAATAAAGTTTCGCTGGCATTAAAGATTCTACAAATCGAAGATTGAGCTTCCTTTCGGTTTTCACTCAACTTTGTCAACTGTGTAACTCTGCCATCCAAATACGTGCAATCACTTCTTTGCGGTTGTTTGCCGTAGCGGAGGCCAGGTTGCTAACCTTGCGCGCTCAAACCCTCCTCCTTTATCCAGACTTGGGACTGGCAAAATTGAATCATTTTTGATCCAGTCATTTACTCTTTTTCAAACTGAATAAGACAACGTTACTTGAATTAGTTAGTTAACACACTTTACTTATTTTGATTTCTGTTTTGTTTAAATAAATGTTTGTTTGGTCGGTAAATTAAATTTTTTTTGCCAAATTCTACCAGTTCCACATTGAAAATAATACAAACCATTTTGTAGCTAATATTAAATATTTACCAACCGTTCCCAGTAACACAACACAAGCTAAAGATTCCTTCCAAGAAAAGACTTCCAACAACATCGATTATACAAAAATGTCAACAAGAAAAAAATTACAATCAACGTATTAAATTTGTTTTTCAAATAAAAACTAAATAAAAAATCTTTTAAAAAGTTGCCATATCCTACACATGTATTGATAAATAAATAAAATTAGATTAAAAAATTTTAAATAAATATTTTGTTAAAAATAGAATGTTATTTAATTATTTGAAAAAAAAATATTTATTTAAATTTATAGCGAAACATTGCGCTAGTATTTCCTTAGGCTTAATTTCTTTAATTCCTTTCAAGCTACACATATATAGTTTATGCAAATTTATAAATAAATAATTTTGCAATTCAGTAGTAAACAATAAACGAAAATAGAGAACGCTTTTTTTGGTCAATTTCAACACATCGATTATAATTATTCCAATTACTTCCAATTTCGCAGTTGCTTCCATTTTCTTGACAAACACAATTCATAATTTGAACTTTGTAAGTGTTCAATAAAATTGGACTATTTTTTATTTTAAAATGAAAAATGTTTTTCCTTGTCCTTCGATAAAATTGAAATGGATAATCCTTTTTATTTTATCAACACACAAACTTCGAATTGATTCAATTAAGGAGGAGGGCTGATGATGGTGTTGAGGTTAGATATCAAACATTTCTAAATAACCTACACAGATATTTTCGCCTTTAAAAATGCTTTATTTCTCTCTTTATTGTTACTAATTATAGATAAAAATTTCTTGATAAAGTTTTATAAACAAGTTTTTCGGATTAACAGGGTTAAGAAAATTATATATATATATATAGGTTGGAACATATAAAATGACTGATTTTGGTTAAGTTTTAAATTCCTCTCTATTGAACTTGGGAAAACAACTGTTCTTCACTTTTTGGCAATTTAAACTGAAATCTGACCTTGGAAAAGCTTCCGATTTTATTTATAAGTTGTTTGCATCACGTAAGCATCGCTTTATTCCTCTTAATGAACATGGCATGTGATGAACTATTAAGATTGTTATTATTACAGGGGCTAAAATAGGAGCTGTCAAAATTAGCATATTGAAATTGATTGACTTTCCTTACATCACTTAAGCATATTAGGCACATCAACATTTTACTAAAATAAGCATTAAACATCACATTATATGTATATAAATTTAAATTGGTTCTACAGGGCATTGCAGGCAAAAATAAGTATTAAATGACATTTGAAATGCATGTTGCAATCGGTAAATAATATGGTGGTGAGTCACAAAATTCCGTTCTGGTGATGAAAGCCTCTATAATGAACCTGGAGTAAAACCATTTTCGGTCATACATATGGACCAACTAATGATATTAGTAGAAGAGAAACCGCGAATTGCCAAAGACTTGAATGTTTCCCACATAACTGTTTTTCGTCATTTTAAAGCCATTGGGAAAGTGAAAAAATGGATAAATAGATCGATATCATACGAGTTGACGAAAAATCACAAATTACAGAGTCTAGAAATTGCCAAATTACTTCTTAATTAAAACCCAATTAATCCCTTTTTAAATCGACTGATAGCCGTGAAGTTGTGGTTGCAGCTTTTGACCATTTTATCACGTCAAAAAGGCAAATAAATTTTCACAAATGGCATCCTGTTGGCAAATGGCTTTTGAAGCCAAAGATGCATAATTTTGATGGAAAATTTGACTTTTTTTATATTATATTTTTCTTGTTTATAAAATCGAATATTTTGTGTGTTCCACTCCGATACATATATATAATGCGGAGGTGATAAAGTCGGTAGTGCGTTAAAGTTAAACCTGGAAAAAATGGGATTCATTCCTGGCTCCAGCACCCAGTGTCAAGATGGTGTAGCAGTGTAAAGTTTGACTCAATATCCGCTAGTTTGGATTAGAAATGATTCAATCTAGCTAGTCCCAAGCCTGGATAAAGGAGGAGGGTTTGAGCGCAAGGTTAGCAACCTGGCCTCTGTAAAAAATTTGTACTGCTACAGAAACAATAAGAGGACGCCATTCCGGCAAACAGCAGCAAAGAAGTGATCGCGCGTATCTCGATGACAGAGTTACACAAATGACAGGGTTGAGTGAAAGCCGAAAGGAAGCTCAATCTTCGATTTGCAGAATCTTCAATGCCAAAACCTTAACCAGTGTTGGAACATGGAATGTGCGTACACTTTTTCGTACTGGACAGTTAGAACAAGTCCTTCGAGAAATGAAAAAGTACAACTTGGATATTTTGGGTATTAGTGAAATGCGATGGAAAGGCCAAGGTCATTTCAAGAGTGGAGATACATCAATTTTATATTCTGGACATGAAGAATATCATATTAATGGAGTTGGTATTATGTTGAGCAAAAATGCTGCTAAAGCTTTAATTGGATGGAAACCTGTGAGCGACCGTATCATTACAGCTAGATTCAACACCAGATTTGAGGCTACTGAGGAGAACCAAAAAGATGTTTTTTATAATCAATTACAAAATTTGTTAGATGATGTGCCAAGTAGAGACATCAAAATTTTGATCGGTGATTTCAATGCGAAATTAAACAAAGACAGATCTGGGTACTTCTCAAATGTTGGACCACATGGCTATGCTGATAGCATAAATGATAATGGTTATAGGTTGTTGACGCTAAACAGTCATTGTGGAATGAGTGTTGGCAACACTTTTTTCGCTCACAAAAATATACACAAGACAACGTGGGTTTCTCCAGATGGAAAAACAACAAACGAGATTGATTACATTTGTATTAGCACAAAAATGGCGATTTTCATTGCAAGATCTACGTGCATATCGCGGTGCAGATGTTGGTTCTGATCACAATCTTGTTGTTGGAAAATTTCGTTTAAAATTAAAAACAATAAAAACCACAAAAACATTACATCCATTTTCGTGTGAGAAGCTTAAACAGTCAAATATCTCAAATCAATTTTACAATTCCTTAAAAAATACATTTCAAAATCAGAAAAAGGTAGAAAAGTCTGATGATCAATGGAAATTGTTTTATAAAACAATTACAGACTGTGCAGCAAATGTGCTAGGTAGAAGATGTCACTCTACAAAGAAACAATGGATTTCATCAGTCTCATGAAATTTAATTGATCTCAGAAAGAAAACAAAATTAAAGAGAGATCAATCTAACAATCCTGTTATTTGGAAAATATTTGATGATAAATATAGAACTTTAGATAAACAGGTTAAAAAAAGCTGCCGCAAAGATAAAAATGATTGGTTAGAAAACAGATGCAGAGAAGCAGATAAGGCAGCAGCAAAAAATGATTCCAAGACTCTGTATAAAATTGTAAAACAATTTTCAGGAGTTAGAAACAACACCGATATTCCAATCAAAGGAAGAGATGGTCGTTTACTTCTAACAAATAATGAGCAATCATCTAGATGGGTAGAACATTTTAAAGAAGTACTTAATCAGCCTATGCCAAATACTCTCATAGATTTTGATAATGATAATGATATGAATGTGACTCAAAATCCGGAAATATGCATTGATGACATTTCTGTAACTGAAGTGATTTATGCAATTCAAAGGTTGAAAAACAATAAGGCAGGAGGACTTGACGAGATAACTGCAGAGATGCTCAAACATGGAGGTGATGTGTAGCAAATGAGCTTGCTCATTTATTTAATGTTATATGGCATAATGAACAAGTTCCAAATGATTGGCGACAAGGAGTAATTGTTACTCTTCCCAAAAAAGGAAGTCTCAATGATTGCAATAATTGGCGCGGAATAACATTATTGTCTGTTCCTGGTAAGGTGTTTTGCAAAGTAATTTTAACTCGTTTAAGTAATGCGGTAGATAAACACATTCGAGAACAACAAGCAGGTTTTCGGAAAAGAAGAAGCTGTATTGAACAAATACTCACTCTTCGTAACATTATTGAGCAAAGTCAAGAATTTCAGCAATCACTAACAATCAATTTTATTGATTTTATGAAAGCTGTTGACAGTGTTCATCGATAATCTTTGTGGAAAATCGTTAAGTTTTACGGAATACCGTTAAAATATATGAATATTATGCGTTCGCTATACCAAAATTCAAGTTGCTGTGTTCGAACAAAAAGTGGTCATACTGCTATGTTCGAAATTGTCACGGGAGTACGTCAAGGATGTATTTTGTCACCGTTTTTGTTTCTTCTGGTAATTGATTTTATTATGACTCAATCCATGAATAATTTGTCTTATGGTATCAAATGGAACCAAAGCAGATTAACGGATTTGGATTTTGCAGATGATATTGGTCTACTCAGTAAAACACCAGAAATGATGCAAAATATGACAACACGACTCAGTGATATCAGTTCTCGTATTGGTTTACGGATTAATTGCTCAAAGACAAAAGTGTTGTGCATAAAGTCAAACAATGATTTGCCTATCAAAATTAGTGAACAAAATATTGATACTGTTGATTCCTTTACATATCTGAGAAGCATTATTAGTAAAGACGGAAAAACCGAAATTGATGTTAAAGCCAGACTTGGAAAGGTAATGTCAGTCTTCAATAGACTCAAACCAATATGGTCATGTTCTTCAATTCGCCTGAAGACAAAACTTCGTTTGTACGCATCAATAATCATTCCTACGGCAATATATGGGAGTGAAACGTGGAAACGTACGGACAAGATTGATAAGATGGTGGATGTTTTTCATCGCCGGTGTCTTAGAAGTATTTTAAAGATTACCTGGCGCGATCACATTTCAAATGATGAGATCATGACAAGAACTGACTCTCGTTCACTCAATGATATCATTACAATTAGACGAAGAAAATTACTTGGTCAAATTCTACGTTTACCGCCCGAAAGACCAGCAAGAACGGTTTTGGAATGGACAATTGTAAATGGTAAAAGAAAGGTTGGCAGACCAAAGAAAACTTGGCTAAGAACTATTCGGGAAGATCTAATTGAAATGAATGTTTCATGGGCACAAGCAAAACGTTTGGCAGAATGTTCAAATACATGGAAACATTTTGTTGTCTTATGTTCTCTTTGAACTACGAGACTTTGTTCTTGTTATTTTTGCTGTAATTGTTATCTTATTGCCCCATGCTTATTTTTTTTAAAGCAAAAGGGTTTTGTAATGTAATGTAAAAACTGTTATTCAATGCAGGTCCACGATTGGCCTTGCTAAAATGTTCACTGCTGAACTATGTTAATCGTAAAACTCTTAAAGTAGTAAAAAAATAAACATATATGGGCGCCATCTTGGCTGTACCTAAAGATGATGAAAAATGTTTTTTGTAAAACATTTAAGCACAAGATCGGATATGAATCAATTTCAAGGCTGAATAGGGGAAAAAGGTTTTAAGCAGCCCAGTCTTTAAACATTCCTATATTGCACCAAATATTATGAGAGGATGGCCACGGGGAAAACAAGTGCACATAAGTGATAACATGAGTCAAAAACCCGAAGAAAGCTCAATTTTCGATTAGACGAGAACAATTCTACGTTTACCGCCCGAAAGACCACCAAGAAGTGTTTTGGCATATACAAAGTTGGTAGACAACAAAAAACATGATTAATAACCATTTGAGAAAATGTTTTTTTAACTATGGATTTTGTTGTTGTTTTTACTCATAATAATAATGATAATGTCTACTCTACTTTTTGCTGAAGTAGCAAAAATGGCTTAGACTTGTATGTGGGTAATTTGAATTTTCTTTACTCCCATGAACTGCAAGTTTTTATCTACAACTTTGCTTTATTTATATACCAACTGTTGGAAAAACGTTTCCCACTCGAAAAAAAATATTTAAAACGGTCAAAACGGCAATAACACTTACCCAGTAGAGTTTTTGATTTTGAGAAACATTTTTTGGACAAACAAATATAATATTGTCACCTTCATTTACCAATAGCATTGTGGGACTGGTTAAAAATCTGTCAATAACAATGTAAAATGTAAAATCAACGTTAAAAGGTTGTCAATGTTTGTGTCATTATGCCGCAATGGCATAGATTGTAGAGGAGATAGACTGTTAATCAACCTGAGGCTGGTCTGGTGGTACAAGGCTCGATTTAGACCTGGGTGGGGATGGATTCGGCACTCAATGGCGGCCCACGTTTGGCTTGGTACACATATCTACTGCTGAAGGATGATTCCCCGTACAACGTTCAACGTAATAAAAATGAATATAATAAAGTACAATTTGAGTTATTATGACGGAATAGCACAAATTGTAAAGCTCTAGACGGAAAAGTCAATGGGCGCAAGTTTCAACTGCTCACTTGTTAATAAATATTTGTGTACAACATTGCATTGAAAGTTAGCATACATATATAGGTTGTTGACTTTAATGCGTATCGATAGTATATAGTTTAAAAAACATTTCGCACTAAGTAGGTTTTTATTTCGTGCTTATATAAATAAAAGTAATGTTTTAATTACACATTCCCTTGTAGACACCTATTTTAATTCAAATTATTTATCGTAAAAATGCAAACGTATTAATATTATTATCATTATTATTACAGCCAGCTTAAATATTTCAATAAAAGCACATTTACCATTATAAAATGGACTATATATATATATTGAAAACAGTAAATAAAATTTGTCTTAATCAGCACATACAAACAACTACATTTTACCATAATCTACACTCCAATAACAATGCATCAATTTAAAAGTATTAAGACAATACACACACACACACACACAGATATATATATATATATATATATAGTGTGCACGATTATGCTTTAGTTAACGTTTGATAACGAAAAAACAGAACCCAAAAAAATCAATTGTTGTATATTTAGTGTACATTGCTGTCAAACAACATACGTATAATTATAGAACATGTGACATTTGATTTATGCGTAAATAGAGATAATATTGAACAAAAAAGTACTGACAGAACAAAGATAGTTTAGACTATCAAAATATTCTAAACGAACCTTTCAAAAATGTGCCTTATATGCAAGAATATTATATATATATATATATATATATAATTATTTTTTTTAATTGTATTTTTACTATTTTAAATATTTTACGAGAAAACTTTTAGCAAAGCCAATCGGTAGCTTGCATTTGGTGCCAGTTGTGGTGGTGGGGATCGACCTTATGCCCACCCAGGTTCGAATCGGGCGATTATCCGGACATATAACAAAGGATTGGTAGAGGTAGTCAAATCACTAGAAACTGGATGACCATGTGTTCCATCCATTTAAAGGGTTCTTGTCTATGGTTTTTGCTATATATGTCTATTTGCTTAGAAACCAATAGGCAATAGCTGGGATGGTTTAGCAGTAGGGCGCTCGACCTGGGTGGGCATCGAGGTTCTAATTGCACCACCGACTCCTTTCGGTTTCGCCAAAATGTCTACTGCTCAGAGATGCCTAATACGTGCAAACATTCCAAGTAGCAAACATAAATTGGAAAAAATTTGAAAAAGTAGCCAAAAATAAATAGTCAAATTAGAAATGCAATTTTTAGATAAAAGTGGAATTTCTGGTCTTCAACCAAGTGCGTGATCAATCAGTTCAATTATGCCAAACGTTGTAGATGAAAAATGTTTTTGCCACATAATAAATTATGCATATATATATATATATATATATATATATATGCAAAATCGTTTTTTTTAATTTATGATTTTATATATTAAAAAAGATAGAGCTAGAATTTGTTTCCTAATTTTGCCTTAAGTACTTGATAGATTGTTGGATTTATCTAGACGAAATAAGTTATCAAAAGTCTACTACCATTTGTACGTTTTTTTGTATTTCTTGCTACCGCTTCAATGCAAAACGTTTTTTCAACAGAGGCAAATAAAATAAAGTCCCCATTGTGTACCGCGACTTCAACCTGATGTCTCTACCCAACCAATTTAGTTAACTTGGACCTTGTGACAAAATTCAATAAAAATATTTGAAAAATACGTGGGCATGTTTTTATTCCAGTTGAAGTGTAAATACCTAAGTGACGCAATTTTTTATTTTATGTTTAAAAGCTCCACTTTTTTCCCGTCTTTAAGTAAAAATGTTAGATAGTTTAGTCAATCAAACAAGGATCTACACTTGAAATTAGTGATAAAGTTTGAAATCAGTTGATTAGGGCAAAATCTAAAATGGACATTGGATAAAAAATATTATTATTATTATTAATATTATTATTACAAAACCCTTTTGCATCAAAATAAGCGCAGGACAACAAGATAACAGTAACAGCAAAAACAAAAAAAAATCTCATAACATAAAAAGAACATGAAATGATTCTATGCGTTCAAAATTTTACCAATTTTACCATTAGACATTCATTTCAATTAGCTCTTTCTAAGTAATTTTTAGCCACGTTTTCCGTCATCAATTGTCTATTCTAAAACCGTTTTTGCTTGTCTTTCGCCCAATCGAAAATTGAGCTTCCATTCAGTTTTCAACCAATCCGAAACCAGGTTGCTAATCTTACGTTCAAACCCTCTCTAAATTATACAGCCTTGCGACTAGCTGATGGAATCATTGCTTTTTTTTTGAAGTTTAAAACGCCAATATCGGGTCTCTAACCGATATTTATCTATTTTCGAGTTTTTCACTCCAATTGTCACATTTTGTCTACTTATTCTTTTTCGCATTTTTTTGCATCATACAATTAACTTATTCCATTTGTCTCAATAGCTATTTAATATTTCTTTCTTGTCAACACAAGATACGCCATTGTTGTGAATTGTACATGTAATTTGGTTAGTAGTATTGTTTCATTTAAAACTTATCTATTTTTGTAATAATTTTATGAATTAAGCCGTAGTTTTTGTTAGGCTTTTACTATTATTATTCCATATCGGTAAAATAATGTCTAAGTAGTTGGTATATTTAACAAATACTGAATTGTACACTTAGTCTTTGTTTGTGCAATTGTTACAATAGCTACAAAAAAGGATGTACAATATTAAAAAGTAATAAAAATTGTAACACTCCCAATTGCAATAACAATAGCAATTGTATATAGGTGTTAATTGTTAATTTACATTAGCATATTTAAAAATTAATTGGTCTATTTTTTCCACCAATAAGTATGCCACACATACACACACAAATGTTTATATTATTAGCAACAGCAAATGCAATTACAATACAATCTAACAAAATACAATTTAATAAATTGTCGTTTTTTACCATTTTCAAACATCCGTTTTATTTCATTTTTTTTGCGTGCAGTATATACAACTGCACTTTTCTAGATTTAATAAATTTTTTTGCAAATTATACATTTTGTCTAATTAGTTAATTAATTTGGAAAATTAAAAATTAATTAATTTAATTTGTGTTGTAAATGTGGACATTTTTACATTCTTTTTTGTTTCGAACAATGTTTATTAATAGTTCACTAAAATTCAACAACATGTAAATAAAATGAATATACTAAACGCCATTCTTCATTCGGCTCAAGTTTTAAAAATTGTTTCCTGTGTAACTTTGAGGATCAGTTCACAAATGTAAGTAATAACGGTATAAACGGTAATTAATAACAAAATTAATGGATGAATTGAGCAAACTTGGTCATAACTAAATAAAACTCCATTTTAGGGACTTGGTACATATTTGTGTTTCAAAAAGGAAGAACGTTAAAGCATTATTTCACAAACATTTACTTGTCAACCAGCAAATGTTTTGTGACGAGAAAAGTAACTAATAAACATATCAAAATAAAATTAAACATGTTGACTTCTAACTTATTGTTCATCTTGGAAAAATAAATAAATCTTTTTAGTTGAAAGAGTGCTTCCTTGCGACGACGCCAGTGTTCTTCTTTAGGGTTGACGCCGGTTGATGGATCAGGTTAAGGTTACATATAGTAAATAGTTACCTTGAGAAACCTTTTAAGCATTTTGAGCGTAGTCTGGCACTTTTGTTATGTTATGCTATTTCAGTATCAACCCCGCCTAGAAAGGATAAAAAATAAACCGATCTACCTAGTCTCAAACCTGGATTAATGAGGATAGATACAGATCATTTGACAATAACAAAATACCCACGCCATAGTGCTTCAAAATGATTTCAAACTAAAAAATAAAATTAGAAAAACTGACCACAGAAAGGCGGAAAATGTGTAGATAGAAAAGATTGTCAGGTTAGCTACTTAAGCAAAAGTACATTTAGTATTATTGAATACACAACAATAATTTTACACTACAAGCTTACGCATAAACAAAAGTGGGATATCTTATAAAGTTATAGAATATTTATCAAAAATGTTGAATGGGTTTGTAATGCGATTATGAAAAAATGGCATAGAGCAATTAATTCATTAAAAAGCATCATATAAAAAATTAAGACGCAATACAAAGGCTAATGTAAATTGTTGATTAGGTTAAAGTAGAAATAAAAATAAAATTAATTTAGCAAAGTAAAAGAAACCTTAATGGAACAATTATAGAATAACAATTTTCCCGAGTGGTCTTGCGGTAGAACGCTCGAATTCGGACCTCGGTGGCCATCGGGGTTCGAATCCCACCACCGGCCCACTAAAATGTGGGCCCACGTTCGGTTTTGCTAATATGTCCACTGCTGAAAGATGTTTTACGTAAAACATTCGAAGTAATAAACATAAAATAAAAAAATAATAATAAATAAATTAATACTAGAAATATATATATATATATATATATATATGTAAAGCTAATTTTTGATATTGAGCAAAATGTATAATTCACAAATTATAGCAAATATTTAATTTGTATTATAGATGTAAACAAAGTTCCTTCAACTGTTTTCTAATCTTCTTTTAATATTCGCTGCTGTAGTGGACATTATAGCAGCGCCGAATGTACAGGTAGGAGAGGGGGGGATCAAACTCACTCACCTTTGAGTCGAGCCACTTTGTCAAAAGCGTCGGGGTGGTCTAGCGGTACAGCTCTCGAATTCGGACCTCGGTGGACATGGGTTCGAATCCTATCGCCGGCACTAAAATGCGGGCCCACGTTTAGCTTTGCTAATTGTCCACTGCTGAAAAATGCGTTTCTTGTGCAAACATTCAAAGTAACAAGCATAAAATAAAAAATGAAATAAAATTAAAAAAAAAGTTTGTTAATAATTTCGTGTCCACTGTAGTCGGTCCCAAGTCTGATTGGAAAAAAAGGGAAGTTTGAGCGCGAGATTAGTAACCTGGCTTGGGTACAAATAAATATCGCTAAAGAAACAGCACAAGAGAACACCATTTTATTCAACTACGACAAATATGTGAAAGCAGTATAAATTTGATGATAGGGTTTGCAGAAATCGGAATGGAATTTCGATCTTCGATATGAGGAATTTTTATAACTACAAAATTTAATGTGCAATCATATAGAACAATCTTTCAAGGTGAAAGAGAATTGAAATAAAATAACAATAATAATAATAATAATAATAATAATAATAATAATAATAATAATAATAATAATACCAATGATAATACTAATAAAAATGACAATAATAATAATAAAAATAATAATAGTACTAATAATAATAGTTATAATAATAATAACAATAATAATAATAATAGTAATAATAATAATTGTTATAGTAATATTAACAATAATAATGATAATAATAATAATAATATTAATAATAGTTGTAATAATACTAATAATAATAATAATAATAATAATGTGATTTCTACTAACCAACAAAACATTGAATTCAAAAACCAATATTTGCGCATTTTGTTTTGTTTCGACTAAAAGTTTTAACTTTGCAAATATTTTTTTATTTTTGTGATTGCTTCAATTGATCAAATTTTATTTTTTGACAATATTTTTTATCTACCTATAAGCAATTAGGTTGAAAGACAAAGTGTCTTTTAAGGCTAATTGTAATCCTGTGTAAACGGAAATGTTGTATAAAAATCAAAAATTTTTGTACACAGTCAAAAATGAATTTTTTTTGAAATAAATGTTCACAACTTAACCAACTTTTTTGTTTTACAAATTTGTAAACAAATTTATTTTGTTTTATATAAAATGAAGTATATACTTGACTAGAATTTTAGTTTTATTTTTATTTTATAAAATGATGGCTTTTGTGAATTCGATGTCTATTAAAATACAATTTATATTTTTGTTTATTCCCATATTTTTATTATTTATATGATAAAAAGGAATTGTTTTGAATTATGTAATAAAATGTTGAATATATATATATATATATATATATATATATATATATATATATATATATAACGTTTTTATTGCTTGTATGGTATTATTGTTAGGAAAAAACATTATTTGTAATGGATGAATATTTAGCGAAGGTCTAAACAAGGTTAATGATTTGGTGCCGGTGTTAGTGTCTAACTCTTTAACCAATTTTTGGTACGTATTGTGTAAGCTTCAATGTTACTACATTTCATTTCATTTCATTCATATTGGTTGATGACATAATTACCTAATCGTTATTTTCCATATTTATACGGCATGGCAAACGATCGATTTCGATGGCTTGATAAGCGTAACACAAACGTAAAAGAATAACATAGTTGTTTTGCTGGTAGATGGCATCCTTGTGACGTGGCCACTGTTACCAGAGATTGACAAAGCCGTCTGATATTTTGTCTCCATGACCCCAATCGCTACATATGGTATACGTATATCTTAAGATAACTTTAAAGTTTCCTGGATGTATACTTGCACCCATCCACAAAAATGGGAACCCAGTTACACCGCTGTGCACTCGATACTTGATGTTATTAGTCTAAATAATCGCATTGCCGAAATTATTATTTACTTACCTAAACAGTCTAACGGTACAGTACCCGATTTGAACATGAGTAAGGATAGATTTAATCCCCACAATCGACAATAAAAACTGTTTTGCTAATATGTCTACTTATCGAAAGACAGATGATTCCCCTAAAACGTTCAAAGTAATAGCAATTAAAAATAACCATTTTATGTACGTTAAATGTAATCTTTGTGCAAGTATTAATATTTCATTAAAACAATTACTTCCCTATGACACACTTATTGTACACTCAATAGATAAGAGAATCAAAACAAATGAAGTATTTATAACAAAATATTTTAACATTGTGATATGTTTTTTGAAATTATATCTTTAAAAAAAGCAGGAATACGATTTGCTAACTAAATATTGATTTTTCCACCTCATATATATTGTCAAGGTCAAAGAATCTCCAAATTGCATTATTGTGCCTCATACTTACTTACAAAGGTTGACCAATAAGATTTTTTTAAATTGTTTTATTCCCATTTGGTTGTATGATCTATTCTCAAAATTTGGATAAGTAGAAATGCAAAACGAACTACTGTTACTGCCCGATTCGTACCTATGTCAAGGTCGTTGTTATATATGGATTTGTTAAACAGTTTTTCACAGTGTAAATTGTCCTAAACAAGTGAACTGTTCTAAATAATTATCATAATTTTAAACTGTGAACCTCAAACTAAACAACCTCTAAATTTATATATATATATATATATATATATATATATATATATATATATATATATATATATATATATATATATATATATATATAGAGAGAGAGAGAAATATTTGACCTTGAATTCCAATTTATCTTAAAAATAATGGCAATGATTAATAACCAACACGAAAAATCATCATTGCATAATACAATTATCAATGTAGGATAATGTATGGTTTTAAGTGCAATTTACGAATTGTATTTAAACATTTTTTTTCAAAATGTATAAATATTATCTAAAAATAAAAACATTTGAATGACTATTTTGTTGACACAAACGTTTATGTAAACTTATTATTATTATTATTATTATTATTATTATTATTATTATTATTATTATTATTATTATTATTATTATTATTATTATTATTATTATTATTATTATGTATTTTCTTACAGCTCAGGTGTATAAAATAATGATTTTTCTGTATAAATTAACCTTTTGAATTGTCTTTAAGTAGCTTGAACTTTTGATAATTATACTTTTCCAAGTTAATTCAATTTATTTATTTAATTTGATAATGTGAATTATAATTGCTGGAAAGCATAAGATAATTAATAATTGTATAAAAATAAAATGTTTAAAGAATATTTCTTAGTAATCGATAAAAATAACTTACAACAAATGTACATAAAAATAAACTTTAAGAAATAGTTCTAATTGTAAATTGTAGTTTTGTTGTTTTTACAATTAATGACAACGGCAAATCTCAAATATATGTCCATGGTTGTACAAACGAATCTATTCAACAATCATTTGTGCCAAACCCCATACAATCAATTATACAATGGAAAACATTGAACTTGATATTGAAAGTTTTTTAATCAAATTAAATATTTGAACATTTTTTCGACTATTTTAAATATAAGTTTTTAAAAATTGTCATTTATCGACTGATAACAGCAGGATTCAAGTGCACAGCGCGGCGGATAAATCAAAATATGGGGCTAGGATACTTAAAAGGTATTTTAATGTAGCCGCTGAGCTAACATTAGACGACACCATATCATTTTAACGTATATGTATATACCATATGTAGCCGCTGAGCTAACATTAGACGACACCATATCAAGGATACCGTCTACTTGTCAAAACACTTGGTTCTACTTTTACGTTTATTATTATTATTATTATTATTATTGTCAAGGTTTTAAAGTTGATTGCTTAATAAATAATGAAGATTCAATTAAGTCATCAACAATCAATAAAATGAATGACATAATTTGGAAACAGGACTTCAAAACTTCAATATCTTGAAAAAACTTTGTTTTTGTCCATATCGAACTCATGGAATTGAAACAAGGAGTTATCAAATATAAGTGTGCAAAAATAGTTTATGCCACTGAAATAAACCCTCACCGCGTCCCGTCCCCCCCAATATATTACAAGTAAAGCATTTAATGTATGTTTAATGTTGCCTTACCCTTCTCTACCTTTCTCAATCCAACATGGAAAAAGTTACCTACCGCAAAATATGGCTATTTTTATATGGACATGTACATTTAATGTAAACAAGATGTATTTATAAACATGCCAGTTGTTTATCAAATGTACACTAATACAATGTTTTTAAAAATGAACAAAAAGTCAATTGGCATCTGTGTTACACATGGAATAAAATTTGTGTTTTGTCCAAAAAGTGCAAATCCATGATAGCCACATTATAAGTTATAAGTTTTTGAAAGAAATGCATTTTATATGCAATATTAAAACCATATATAATACGTCAAACAATTGTTTGTTTTCCTATGAATATAAACTAACAAAATTGTTTTTTTTTATACATATTTAATAAATGGATATCTTTATAAATTTACATTATGTATTACATTTTTTTACTTTAATTAATTTAATTATTTGTCTCCTTTGACGTGAACAAAGCGAATAATTTTATTTATTTATATACATGAATTAAACGTTTATGGGTTGCAACGATTGATCTATTTTACATTATTTTTATTATTATTATTACTATTATTATTATTATTATTATTACATTTAACTTTAATAACATTTTTATATATTATTGTTATTGAAATATTATGGAGTGTGTACAAATAATACTTAATAATAAAAATAATATTTAAAAGAACAATCATTTAACTTTAATGTAGCCGGTTCCATGTCAGATGGAATAAAGAGGACGGGTTAGAATGCTATTTATTTTGATAACAAAATTGAATAAAAAAAGATTCCTGTTTTTTAAATGCATTATTTTTAATTCCAAAATTTAAAAATACAAGCTCTTTAAAAGAAAAAGACTAGTTCAAACAATATTATTTTTTTAAATAAATTTTAATTTTTTAACGGTTTTTATAATAAAATATGTACTGATTTATTATTATTATTATCTTATACTACTTTTAAGTTTTTACTTTATATATATATATAAGAAATGAACTTTAAAAAATTATAATTTATTTACTGTAAACAACTAGAAACATTAAGTAAAATAAATTCTAACAATTTTTTATTAAACTATTTTTTAAATTCCTTCATTTCCAACAAACTATTTATTATAACTTAAGGAAAACTATTTTATAAACTACAAAATAATTACACATAAATGTTTTGCACTAAGACATAAATTGTAATAGAATTTTATATTTTCAAATTAAAAATGTTTTATAAAACTATCTATTATTTGGTTTATTTATATTGAACGTTTTAAAATAGTTCTCGATGTGGGACTTTGATAACTGTAATATTGATATTGAACGTATACAATTGCAAACGGAGTAGTTATATAACATTGTAGGCAAAACTTGAATAAGGTGTATTGCATAAACATGTTTATTAAATAACTCCCTAGATGATAATCACACGTTTAGTGCCGACATCATTTCCAAATGCTCTGCAGATTATAGTCTATGTTGCTATGGTTGCCAAATATGTAATAATAATAATAATAATAATAATATTACTACTACTACTACTACTACTAATAATACTAATACTACTACTACTACTACTACTACTAATAATAATAATAATAATAATAATAATAACAATTGCATATGTTTAAGTAAATAATAAAATTAAAGTATCCAATAAATAAATGTTTAACGACATGCCATTCATTATTTGCATCTAATATGCATTACTTAGTTAGAACAATTTATCAATATCACTGTTATATATACATTTAATAATTTATCAAACAAAATTTTATTATAAAAAGCAATTTTGATTAATTTACATTACATTCTACTATAGAGTAATAACAATAATTATATATATATATATATATATATATATATATATATATATATATATATATACATATATATAAGATATTTACAATGTCTCAACCTTATTGATAAACATTTTTAACTTATCTTATTAAATGATATGCAAATATTTATTTTGGTATATAAATATGCACCCTAATTGTTACAATCGTTATTGAAAAAAATGATAAAGTACTAATTAGCAATTAAAAAGTTATACATGATTTATACCGATAAACTTCTTTGCAACGGAATTATGACTATATATATATATATATATATATATATATATATAAAGCTTTAATACCTAACCAGAGATACATTCAGCACAAAAATACATTTTCATCATTAATAAACGAATAACAAAATTGGAAAAATGTAGTACAAATAATAGGAACAAAATGACATCTACAGTGCTGTCAATACGGTAAACATGTGGTTCAAAAAATTTCAAAACATTATACTTTGAATGATTCATTATAAGATACAGTTACATTGTGGTACAAAATGTTCAAAAATTAATTTAGACAGCATAATTATGACTAATGGAAGACTGTCATTGTATCAATGTACATATTTAATGGAAAAAGCATCTGTCAGCAGTATAAAATTTGGGCAAAGCCGAACGTGGGGCCGCATTTAGTAGGCCGGTTGTAGGGGGACTCGATCCCAGATCCAAGTTGAGTGATGTACTACTAGACCGCCCCTGCTAATACATTTCCTACATCCAATGTAGTTATCCAACGTTTACGTTACTAGTTGGCACATAATTTAAATTAGAAACGTTATTTTTATACTATATGACAAAAAAATAGCTGCTATAATACTATCAATATATGTTATCTATCAATTACAGTAATAATTGTATACATTAAGTGTCAACTATTTCAATAACAAAAGATTTAGATAAAACTATCAAGTTGAAATACAATGTCAAATATTATGCAATAATTGCAAAAAAACACACAATTTTGCAGTTATTAAGTAGTTTTTACGTTACAAGATAGCTGATTATAAATATTAATTTTTTATTGCTGAAATTATAAAGGGAACAGGTGACCATTTTCATTGCCAGTCAATCCAGCAACGTTGGTATATTTTTGTCAATGGTAGTCTTGGTACAATTATATTTCTAAAAATAGTTATTGTTTCGTTTTTTTTCCATTATTTTACAAAAAAAGATTGAGTAGCAGTGTTTTAAACATATCTTTTTTGACTTTATATTTAAATTTACAATTTTTAAGATATGTAAAATAAATTGAAGACAATGTTTTAAATAATATAACATAAAAATTATAGCTCGTGCATGCATTTATTGTATTTGAGCTTAGAAAACACGTAGAAATAAAAATATTACTGGTAAAAATTTTAATACTATGTAATAATTGCTACATTCAACTTGATATCAAACTTAAATATTGTTATATATATATATATATATATATATATATATATATATATGTATGCATGGGTATTTTTCTAGCCGCTTTAAACAAAGGTTTTGACGAAGTTGGCTTTATACAACATACTATTCTAGTATTAGAAATGTTAATATTTTAAATACGTATATTCTTGTCTCTAAAATAACAAAAATCTAACAATGGTTTTTATTGTTTGTAACACACAACTTTACGTGTATTATCCATATTTATTGGCCATATTTATTTCCTTTTAAAGCCTTTTGCTCTGAAAGATAACAGGGCAACAATATTGCTCCATATAATTATATTTTCGGCTTTAAACATTGTGCAAATCGAAAATTGAATATCGCCAACTCCCGTCATTGTAATAATTCTACTTTTACTCTTGTTTTAAACAAATCGAAAGCTTCTAGAAAAACAAAGCGAACCTACCCGCACAAGAAGGCCAAAACTAATCAATATAAAAACTCACGTCTGTCATACTTATCGAGAAAATTAACCAATCCAGAATCAAACAAAATTGAACTTCTAACAAACCTATCAAAGTAGGAATCATTCCACCTACGCATTTATTTAAAATAATTTTGACATCCTACATCATAATGTAACTGTACCTTATAATGACTCATTCAATATATAGTAATTTTGAATTTTTTTAAAATCACATGTTTACTGTATTGACAATATTTATGTTCATTAACACGTGACATTCAATTTCATTTTGTTCCCATTATTTGTACTACTACTTTTTAAAATGTTGTTGCTAATTTTTATATTGATGGTGAAAATGTATTTTATGCTGAATGTATCTCTAGTGTGATATTAAAGCTTAATAACAATATTTATATATATTGTACTAAAAATCCCGTTCAAAAATTAAATAACAATATAACATTAAACTTAATAACAATTCAAAATATTTTCATATATTTTAGTTGTATTAATTGTACTATAATATAAATGCATTCCTGTATTAAGCACGTACATTAATTCTAAATTGACTTTAAAGGAAATTGTAAAGCATTATTTCATTTAATAATTAAAGTTTCATTACTGCTGACGTTTTCATTGTATATTTCAAAATAAATATTTTTAAATACGTATAATACGTATTAAATATGGAATACGTCGTATGATTTATTATCATTTGCATTACCAATCGTTTTTCTGAGCATCCGGGAATAAGGGTTATTTTAGATATAATGTTTCCTTAATAGTAATGCATATATATACATACATCAAATTTGCAAATTTGTTATGAAAATTGTTGACAGTGTTCAGTTTTATTGAGGTTACAATTTAAAAAGATTTTAAATGTATAAAGAAAATTGTTATTATCATTATTATTATTATTATTATGTTTATTATTATTACAATGTTTATTATTATTATTATCCTTATTATTATTATTATTATTATTATTATTATTATTATTATTATTATTATTATTATTATTTATTATTATTATTATTATTATTATTATTATCGTTTTATAAAGAAGCTGTATTAATATGGCCTCAAAATGGTAAGCACATATATCATTAAAAAACAGCTACCAATATATCCAACTCAAAAGAATGCATACAAAGCAGATAAATTTTATTGCAAAGGATAATAGTAACAACTATTATTATTATTGTCATAAATAGTAGTAGTAGTAGTAGTAGTAGTAGTAGTAGTAGTAGTAGTAGTATAATTATATGTATTATTATCATTATGATTTGAGTAATGTTTATAAAGTCTCAGTTTCTAGTAATAGTAATATTTATGACTGTTCCTCCTCCATGTGGTGCATCCTGGACTAGGTGCTAACCAGGATCGAGTGCACAGCGATATAACTGGGTCTTTACTGAATTCCCCTTTTGGTGAAAACGTGCGAATATACACCCAAGAAGCTTAAAAGGCATTTCAACGTAGCTATGTACCACATGTAGGCGGTTAGAACTGTGGATTCATTAACCGGTGTCAACCTTGACAAAGATCGCCTCGTTAATTTTTGTAAGTACAAGTGTCGTCGCAAGGAAACGGTCTTTTGGCCAAGAAACTTCAATTGGTATCAGACATCCTTTTCGTATAAGAATTGGAGAAGCTATTCAAACTTGGGATGAATGAAGAAGTGGCACCAGCCACCAACGTATGTCATGTTTATAACATGTTACTATTGTCATATTGAAAATATACAAATTCAAACAGACAACAAGTGTAAATTTTAATAACAATAATTATTGTAAAACTAATAATATAATAAATAGTGAGAATAGCAATAACAATAAGAATAATGATAGTAATTGTAATAATAATAACAATAATAATAATAATAAGCTGTTTAAAATTAAATTTAACAAATTAATTTTCTTCATCTACATGTTAATTGCGAATTAATTATTCTCAAATCCTCCTGGTTTGGACCAGAATTGATTGAATCATGGCAGTCCCAAGCCTGGTTAAAGAAAGAAGGTTTGAGCGCAAGGTTGGCAACCTGGCCTTTGTAAAAAATTTATACTGCTACAGAAACAATACAAGACGACACCATTCCGGTAAACAACGGCAAAGAAGTAATTGCACGTTTGTGAATGATAAAGTTACACAGATGACAGAGTTGAACGATAGCTAAAAGAAAGCTCAATCTTCGATTGCGCAGAATCTTCAATGCCAACGAGACTTTGTTGTTGTTGTTGTTGGTTTGCTGTAATTGTTGTCTTATTGTTCCATACTTATTTTTAAAGCAAAATGGTTGTTTATAATATTATAATAATATATAATATTATTATTATTATTTCTTCAATGCTTTACAAGAAACGTTTTCGAATAAATGGACATGTTAGCAAAACCAAATAAGGGCTCTCAAATCCACGCCTACGCAGGTACGAGTCGGGCACTGTACCACTAGACTACCTCGATATTAAACAATATGTTTCAAAGTACATTTTAAGCCCAAACACATTGATATACCCAACATTATTCGTTGTTACATATATGTTTACTTTAAAAATTAATCGCCCTATTACAATTGAACTCATTTTTTATTCATATATTGCAAACTAGAAAAAAATTGAATTAAAAACATTTTTGTTCGATTAGTAGGAAGAAATTGAATTCACGTACCAGTGGTAAACTTGAATCCTCTGTCCAACAAGCTATCTGTGTGACAAATGAGACACTTTTACAATCCACGTATGTTGAAACAATATTTATGTAATATAAGTGTTTTTCATAATTTACTTGTATAAAATCAATATTTTGATCAACCTTTTGATGTAAATTTAATTAATTAACATTAAATGCATTCTTTTTATTGAAATAATTGAGTAGTTGATTAAATCTAACGCTATTTTTAAATTACACCGTTAAATTATAAGTATATGCCTGATGGTACAGCGCTGGATTCGAACCTGGCTGGACAACACCGATTAACACCGACCCACTAAAAGTAGGACCACGTTTGGTTTTGCTAAAATATCTACTACTAAAAACATGCGTGTTCCTTAAAACATTTAAAGGTAGGAAAAATAATTTTTTTTACATTTACAATAATAATTGGTATGCACAGCTGTTCGTAATTTTAATAAATAGTTTAACCGAAGCATTGAAGACGCTAAAAACGAGCCCTAATAACCGGAGAATTTTATTTCAAAATAGATTTTTATGCATGAAAAATAAATATCAAACTTCAAGGTTAATAATAAAATGCATAATATACATTTCATTTTAGTACAAAAAAAATCAATTACTATCGTAAAAAAATGCAGACAACTTACATTGTATTACTTATATCCCAAACAATACAGTGATCTTGATATGTATGACACAATTTAAGTTCGCCCACAATAATCACAATGACAATATAAGGAATTGTAAAAATTAAATGTATACACATTTAAAAGCATTTAGATTGTGTTTTGGAATAAGGTCAAAAATGTCAATCAACGTGCCTTGGTCCACTACAGGAATTCATTATTTTCGTAATAGAGTAATTAAAATTCCAACTTGTAAAAATTAATCTTTCAATAATCAAAATGAATGCGTTGTATTGTATAATAAATAGTATTGGGACATTTTTTCGATTTGTGTCATTTATACGATTGATGAGTAAAAAAATGAAACATAATTGGTCGTTGAAAATGAAGCATTCTGATTGGATCTTTTCTATTTTCTTTGGAATTTTCTAATAATTACTATATTTTATATTAGTTTGTTTATAAACATGACTTAAACAGATAATAATAATAATAATAATAATAATAATAATAAAATAAAATAATAATAATAATAATAATAATTATTATTATTATATAGATATTATAGATTATTATATAGATTATTATAGATAATATAGAATTATTAATATTATTATTATTAATATAACATTATTAATAGTTAGATTTTATTATTATTACAGTTATTATTATTGTTATTGTTATTATTATTGTTATTATTATTATTATTATTATTATTAAGATTATAATTTTTAATTATATTATTTTTATGTTTATTATTATTAATATAATAATTAATAATTCTATACTTTTTATTGCTATTGTTTACGGAATATTGTTTCAATATTATTATTTAATTTATGCTTTTGTCCAATTGAACCTAATAGCTGTAAGTAAACTCCTTAATACAACTAGACAAAAACATAAGCGAATGCTTATCTTGATAAAATACACTAACTAAAATTATCGCCAAATTAATGCAAGATTTGCGTTAATTTATTTGTGACCGATTACAATTAAATTATGTTTTATTGAAAAAAATAAGAATGTAGAATAAATGAAAGAACAATAATAATAATTATTATTATAATTATTATAATAATTATTATTATTATTATCATTATTATTATTATTATTATTATTATCATTAGTTAGAACAGCTCCTCCGAGAAATGAAAAAGTACAATTTAGATATTTTGGATATTAGCGAAATGCAATAGAAAGGTCAAAGTCATTTCAGAAGTGAAAATTTATTAATTTTATGTTCTGGACATGAATAACATCATATTTATAAAGTTGGTATTATGTTGAGTAAAAATGCTGCTAAAGCTATGGTTGGATGGAAACCCGTGAGCGACCTTATCATTTTAGCCAAATTCAACACCAGATTTGCAAAAGTAACAATTGCGCAAGTTTGCACCCCTACTGAGGCTTCTGAGAAGAACCAAAACGATATATTCTATGATCAATTACAAAGTTTGTTGGATGATGTGCCAAGAAGAGACTAATATGGTGGGTAGAAGATGTTGCTTTACAAAATAATAAAATAAACTGATTGTACTGCCGTAGTACAATGCACAGCGTAAAATGTCTAATGAATGCATTTTTAAAATTTTAGTACAGACAAAATACCTTGTTTAGTGCATTAATATTCAAAACATAATGTTAAGAATTTAGTTTATATTAACAAAAAGCGTTTATGAACAAGCAAATATTGAGTACAGCTTCTAATCGGAATGATTCTTTGCCCATTGAAATATGAGTCCTTTGTGCCCCTTCGATACCGTCAAATAGTTATAACAAATTAATTAAGGATGACGTAGTAATTTAAATTTTAGATAAATAAAATTTTACATTTACAAAATCGATTAATGTTAATTATATTTATCAATGGGTTTTTAAGGGATTATTTATTTTTAGATTTGTTATATTAGTATTGTCAGATTCACTTGAACAATACATTTCTAGGGTTTAAGTCAACCAGGAGCACTGTACAGCTATTTCACATCCTTGCGTGGAATCATCAGCAGCGCACACCTTTCAAAGTTTACACGCACACATAAACCCACGCCCTATCTGGTGTCAGGCCAGCGCCTTAAACCACTGAGCTACGAGTGGATAACTTTGGACCTGTAAATTTATTAGTTATAGTGAATCTGACAATATTAATATAACATACCTAAAATCAAATAATGTAATTGAATTGTTACTAGTTCATTGTTTTTAACCAAATGGTCTGATAGAGTCTCGTATTTAATATCAGAGACGATACTCAAATCCATACCTACCGAAGTTGATGTCTAGCGGTGTACTACTAGATAACGGCAAAAAGTTGAGTAAAGTCTATATATTACTATATTAATAAATATTGATGCCAGTCTTTACTAGTCAGAAATAAAGTTAATTACTTATTTATAAAAACAAATAAAGCTTCAAAGGATAGAGAAAATTGAAAAAAAAACTCTGTCGCTAATTGACATAAACTAAACGTTTTATCTACCTACCCTCAAGTTAAAATAATTAAAATTTTAAAAGGCACTTTACTTTCCAAATGTTTTTTAATGCTTTTTTAATTCATTAAATTGCAGTGATTATTTTTTCTAAATAAAATGCTACAATAGTCACAAACGAAAGATTGGTAAAATATTTTAATTTTATTCCTTTTTTATCTCATTAGGCATAAACATAATAATAGATAATACTTTTATAGTAAAGCATTAATTTTATTGACATTAGAATATTTAAATGTTTTATCTTGCAACCTGGGCTAAAACATAATAATCGCGACACTCTTATTTCTATCCATGTGTATGTCAAAATCGATGCAATATAATTGATTTTGTTACACTACTTAATTATATTTAGCACTTTTAATTTTTATTAAAACTTTTAGAGGAAATTACATTCGCAGTATTAATAGAAAAATTAAATACAAAATAACATTTCTACCAATTAGATATTTTTTGAAAATGAAAAAATTAAGCAAATCGTTTACTTAGAAATAGATTACATAATACGATTTTAATGACTCATTAATGTAATTTAAAATATTTTTTTTTAATGATTCTAGAAAAACCCCCAAGACAATATTCATCAACAAAGAAGACGCCAGAATGACTTTGTGATGACTCGGTTTGAATGAATAATTGATATGGTTGTGGGAATGATTGCTATGTTATAGGCACGTGTATGAATATATCTTTGTACAGTTTTTGTTGAAATACATACGTGACTTTGTTTTCCTGTGTTTTTTTACCTCCCGACTTACTGATAGTTTATATTATTATTGATTAATTGATAATCATCTTAATTTAAACTTGTCTGATTTCGGTATCTTTGAGATAACAAACCACTAGACATTAGAAGATATACATACAATTCTACTAATGTTCAGACAAGAACATAGACTAATTATTAACAACTGTTCTCCCAATTCATGAATAGCACATTCAATCTGAAGAAATATTACAACTATATATACATATCTAAAAATAAATTACAAAATTATGTTATATTTATTGCTTACCATATTTTCTTCCAAGTATTTGACACATAGGTTTCTACATTTTTAACCTAATGTTGTGGATTTCTAAATTAAACATTTTTTTCTTTCTTGAGCATTATATTTAAAAATTGTTTAAAACATACAATTATGTAAAAGGTGTGTGTAGTCTGGAGGCAATTGTATAAATGTGACGTTATTTTAGTCAAGAATTTTACTCTTTATATTACTTAAAAATACAATAATTTAAAAATTATAATAATGATTGTTGTTTTAGAAATATAGACTAGAGTATTGTTTTTACTAAATAACCAAAATAAAAACAAAACACTTTTGTATATATATATATATATATATATATATTATACAAAACCCTTTGCTTTAAAAATAAGCATGGGGCAATAAGACATCAATTACAGCAAAACAACACTAACAATAACAAAGTCTTGTTGGCATTAAAGATGCTGCGCAATCGAAAATTGCGCTTTCTTTCGGCTTTCACTCAACCTTGTCATCTGGTAACTTTGCCATCCAGAAACGTTGTTGTTTGCCGGAATGGCGTCATCTTTTATTGTTTCCGCAGCAGTACAAATTTTTACAGAGGCCAGGTTGCCAACCTTGCGCGCTCGAACCCTCCTCCTTTATCCAGGCTTGGAATTGGCTAGATTGAATCATTTTTAATCCAAACTAGGTGGAGTTATATATATATATATATATATATATACTACTTTAAATATACTAC